>PVJX010000032.1:0-249231 GCA_004027295.1 Dolichotis patagonum
TCCTGTTTTGTTTGACTATATCATGCGTGATGATATGAACAGCTGTTTTGAAGAAAACAAAACATTATGACAGCTATTGCTGATTTAATATCATCCTTCTTAGAAGTCCTACCATGCTTTTTTTGTTCTACTACCGTTGGTTCTATCTATCACATTGTGTCTTATTGGAATTTGAATATGTGTGATAGTTTAAACAAAAGTTTTTTTTTCATCAAAAATGAGATATTATAGTACCCATTGATCATTTTCTGTTATTCGGTTCAGAAAGCCCCGTAATTCTTTCACTCTATGCATGGCTTTATACTATTGTGTTATGTTTGATATGATTGTATTTGAAACTATGCTCAACTATAGCAGAGTAAGAGATATGGTGTTAGCTACTGTTGATGTCCAGTTGTCTTAATGTAAAGTACTGTGTTGCCTATGTTGTCCTGTTCTGATCTGCTGTGTACTGCCCCCTTTTGTTTTATTTTCTTTCAAATAAAAAAAAAGTATTGCTTCAAATCTACTGCAAATTCTGTTGTCTCTGTCTGATTCTGTTTTAAAAGGAGTTTATTACCAAGCTTAGTATTCAAAGCTAAAGATTTAATATTGTGCACAGGTGATTATTTGAGGTCTGGATGCACCAGTTAACTCAATGTGTTTCTATGTGTTCTGTGACACTTCCCTTTTATCCTCCTCTGCCTCTTTGACTTAATACCCACCTCCACTCCATGATTCACTTCGGTTTTGCAACAAATCCCTCCTGACAGGCCCACAAATCCTCCAGGACCTAGAGCAAAATCATGAAGCTGAACTAACCTCCTCTATTCTTGTTCTGACTTTTGGGTTATTCTCTCAGGTGTGCAGAAAGAAGGTACCCTGAGCAGCAAGATTAAAATCAGAGAGAAGGATCCCTGGAAAGATATCTGGCCCTGCCACGGGGCCCCAAGAGCTGTTCACACCCCCATGAATGACAACTTACAGGTCTCTGAGAGTTGCTAGGAGGAGGCACACAGCAGCAAGCTCACAGCTTGATCTGCAGATGCCAATTTGAGCTTGCAACCTGGTATGTGTTTTGATTCAAGGACTCAGCAAATTAGATGAAAAAGTTATAAATGAGTGGATGAATATGGAACACAAAACATCCTGCTTGCAATAAATAAATACCTATCTTCTGAAGGCTTGTTTTAAGAAAAGAAATGTGACTGAAGTTGAAAGTTTGACATTTGCCAAACTGTTCATGTAATATGATTCAGACATCACCGTTTGGAGAAAATAGTTCTAAGAATGGAATGGTTCTACATCTCTCCCATTCTGACTTTGATTGTTTTCTTGAGGAAGCTGCTATGAAAATAGAAACCTAACCTCTAGACAGGATTTGGGGTCATATCAAGCAGCCAGGTATACTCTCAAGGAAAAAGGGAGCTGACAGCTGGAGCATTCTGCTTCAGAAATCCCCAGCAGCGTTAATGAGGAGGTCAGCCTCACACCTGCCGCAAGGCAGCAGCTTCCTCCCACCAGGTGCACTGGCCACAAGGGCTGGAAAACATCTTTGATACAATTCAAAGAGCCTTAAGATTTACAATTTTAAAAACAGTATCTGTTCAAAAATTTTCATGTTCCTAGGACCTATTGTGGGAGCTTATTAAAAGCACATACTGTAATCCCCTGCTCTTTTTGTTCAGATGGTTCTGGGTGGTCATGGGGGGTCTGCATTTTCAATAATCTCCTCGGTGATTTTGAAAAAGTGAACGCCAAGAAGTACACTTACAGAAATACTAAAGTAGGAAAAGATGTAGAGGAAGGAACAGAAGTGACCGGCTTTCCTTCCTCCCACAGATACACATTGAACCAGGCACTTCGCTACAGGGACACTGTGATATGTTCATTTTCTCTGGATAACATGTTATCACAAGCAGTGACTTAAAAAATTATTCTATGGCAGTTCTGGAGTCCAGAAGTCCAAAATTAGTGTTTCCACAGGGCTTTTTCTGGAAACTCTGAAGGAAGAACAGTTTCTTGCCTTTCTCCTACCTTCTGGTGCCTGCCAGAAATCCGTGGTTTTCAATGTCTTGGTGATACTCATTGCACATCACTTTCTCCTCTGCGTCTCTGTGTTCTCTTCTAAAGACACATCCATCAGGGTTAGGACCTATGCTTATGTAGTATAAGCACCTATTCTTGCCCTAAATAGATTGACAAAAATCTCAATTTCCAGATATGATCATTTTGTGAGGTTCTGGGTGTAAGTGGAATTTGGGGTGTATCATTATTTAACCTATTAGAAATAGTGAGCAAAAACAATGCTGGCCTTTGACGTCATAGAATTCATAGTCCTATTGAGAAAATGGATATTACTCAAATTATCTCACAAAAAAATATAAAATTTCAACTAAGAAAGTGCTATAAATCCTAGGTAGAGGTTGCTAAAAGCATAACCATATGTAAGGCATCAAGCAAGAGCTATTTTATTTGTTACTTTCATTCACTTTTCTTCCAAATATTTTAACTTACTTAGGATATCAAATAAAAAATAGGAAGTATGATTGTCTGCCTTCAGGAATGACAATTTACTGATATTGTCCTTATGATCGAGCAGCTAATAAATACTAGAAAAATGGAATATGCATTATTATCCAGTGAGGTAGCAAATGGTCTGGTAATGGAAACAATGTAAGTGTTCAAAGGACAAAGTATGGAGAGGTTTTAAAAGTAGAGCAGGAGGGAGAAGACTGTGGTAGAGGAGGTATTGACTTTGTTCTTGACTCCACATGTCACCAGCCAAATGTTTCCCCTGAGTCACCTTAATGCAGCCACATAAGGGCCACATAAGAGTGATGCTAGAGGGGTGGCTGACTTCTACTGAGACCAAGTCTTTGGCATTGCAGGGCAGGCATTTCCATGCCTGCAGCACTGCTCTCAGGAATGCTCTGCTGAGGCTTACATGTACTTGGCCTTAGGTGTTTGATCCTCCTTGGGCTGTGAGCAGGATGAAAATAGTACCTCATGCTTAATAATCATTTCTCGATGCATTACTTAAGTAAAACAAGCCTGCTTAAGGGAAATGTTCCTCCCTCAGCAATAAAAAGGGGGAGGGAAACCTTGACTTGGAAAATGAGAAAATCCTGCTTCCAGCATTCCCCTATTTCAAAAGGACATTTCTATTTAACATGTTCATATCCACTGATTCACCCCCACTCATTTATTGATTACCCTGTATGACCCAGACACTTGGCTAAGGCTTTTACATCTACCATCATACACATACTCTGAGAAGAAGTGGGACTGTCCTCATTCTACAAAAGGTCATTCTGGAATTTAGGACAAACTCTTCGGACCACCAAATTCATGTTAAGACCACCAGGCCTCTGCAGCTGAGAATCAGGCAATGTTCAATTTATTTCATGGCCATAACTCTATCCAGTTTGGACATAGCTCTGTAGTTTTGACCAAAGGCATCAAATAAACCTACCTACTATTTCAACTCCACATGAAAACCATATTTCTTCCTCCTTGATAACCAAATTCCCTTTATGCTTCCTGACTCCGACTTTTGGAATACATTTCCTCCCTCTTTGGCCTGTCTTCTAGGGTTTTCAACTTTACATTTGCCTCATTGAGAAGCCTCTCTCAGCCCATGTGTGTAGTCCTGGGATAACCCTGCCTCAGTCCTCTTCTGATCTTCAAGTGGAATTTTGCACTGAGGTCTCCAGACACCTTGGTGATGGATATGGGTGGATCTGAAAGCAGGGCACTGGGAACCTGTAAGCAATTGTTTCTTGAAGGAGATTTAGGGGCGCAAGAGCAGACCACATATGTTGAAAGCATTTAATAACCCAAAGACAACAAAAATACCATTTTGATCACTGCTTTTGGAAACAATAGTCTTGGTTACCCATGAATTGCTTTTTCAGTGAACCAGATTGATCAACAATTTGCCTGAATATCCCACAGTAAGCCTGCCTATTGAGAATTTGGCAGGGTAAACTGCCTCTGAAACTAAAGTGACAATGGCTTTCCTAAGCAGTTTAATGTGGCCTGTTATTGTTATGCTAATGTGAACTTTGTTAATAGTGAGGAGACTTTAGAGAACACTAAGATGCATGTGAGCTGCATTCTCTAAGCCAATTAATAGTATTTGCCAGAGTGAAGAAACTATCGATCTATTTGGCAGCTAACCAGATTCAAGCATATCATGGACTCAGGAAAGACCAGTAGCAGGAAGTAGATTTTCAGAAGGAAAATAAATGCAATATTTGAACATCAGTAGTTACCTACTAATCATGTGGGGGAGTTAACTCTTCTCTAAGAAAATTATAAGATCGGTATGTCTCCTTAACTACACAAGGAAAGAGAATCCCAGTTAGCCAATTCCAGGATTATTTTCTCATTAGCAACAGGAATATCCTCATTTAGAAGATAGATTCAGGACATTAGTCCTACACTTCCATCATTTCATACTTATTAGGTTGTATAGCTCCTTTTTCATTAAATATATACTTTAGAGTAGACATTTTGAAAAAGAAATTCACTAAAAACTTTGCATTTAAAAATGGTTATGGTCATCTATTTATCACTGACTAAAACTCTTCAGAAATCATCATACAGTCTTTGGGAAATTTGCAAATTATTTTTAACCATAACAAAACATAATAATGAGGGAAGTTGACCTGTTTCATTTAAATATACATGCAAATGAGCATCTTAGGCTTTTGATACAATTTTCTTTTATATTTGGAGCAAATTTTTTATTTAATAATTTTAATAAGACTTTTAAAAGGTCCCATCCCCAAGCATGGTGTCTATTGGTGTAATACATGAGATAGCTCTGGATATCTGACTTCTCTTAGCTTGAGGATATAGTCATTAAGATTTTTCTAATAAATAGACTTGGCCCTGTTTAATGTTTTCCAAATAAACTTTCAATTACTTCACCATTCAAAAACTTCTATTTTTTTGAGACAGGGTTTCACTATGTACTGCAGGCTTACCTTGAATTTACTATATAGCCCAAGTTAGCCTCAAACTCACAGTAACCCTCCTGTCTCAGCCTCTCCAGTGTTGGGATTACAGGCATACACCATCACACTTGGCCTCAAAAACTGTCCAACACAAAGCAAACATGACCAAGTCCAACACTGCACATAATAAACATGTCCATGGAAATAATTACAATCTACTGAATGATAACTACATGTCAGACATAAGCTATATACTTTCTCTCTTTGTCTCAGTTATGAAAATAATTGGTTAAGGGAGAAAGTAAGAAAAGGTAGAAGAGGAAGAGATCAAAAAATATAAAAACGTAGAGGTAGGTTGAATATAACTGCTCAGCACCGGGTTTCCAGAAATTCTAAGTTCTACTCTAAGATTCCCCTCTACTTATTTGCAATAAGACTGCAGGAAACATAATGTCTGAACTTTATTTTTATCTTCCATAAACAGAACTAAAATAGCATCCATTTCAGACATCTTTATGAAAATTAAAGGATCAACATACTAAGAGCAGAGCCTGAAAAAATAATGAATACACAATAAATATTATAGTAATGTAATCTGCTTGAAAAATTAACCAAAGATTGGATCTCCTTTGAGTCTTAGAACTGAACAACATTCCTAGGTCTGGTGGAGATTCAGAATAAATCAGAAAGTTTGTATAGGATGTTGTGATACAAAGTAATCTATAGAAAATAAACTTTTGAAAAGTTTAGAGCAGTCTGGATTTTCCATCACTCTAATACTTCATTTTGTCTTTGAAGCTTTGAAGTGAAAACATTTTAGGACATTTTTCTCTGACTCTTTGAAACTACAAAACATTAAACAAAGGAGAGAAAACACCCTCCATGACTTAGACATTCTGGAGGTCGCAGCATCTTCGAAGTTTCTAGATCGTGGACCAGTTGCTCTTCCATCTCCCAATACTGAACAGATTTTCAGCCCAGAATTACAACATTCCTTTCATCTCCTTCATTAAAGGATTTTTGCATGATAGCAACTCCAACTTCATTTCTCTTTCTCTCTTTTCGCCAGTATCTTATCTGGCAGCTTTGTCAGTTAAATATTCATTGGTCAAATTAGAATTCAGCCAAATGCCTTCCTGTTTAAAATGGCTGGGTGAATATAGTGATCATCTGTCAATGTCCCCTTCTGAATAGTTAGTGAGATAGACCTGCACACATTGTTTGGGACAGAAAATGAATAGTTTCAGTTGCTATGGTTACAGCTAGTGTAGGGGGTAGTTGTTTACAAGTTATCTTTGTTTTTAGACTCTGCCTGTGTACACGGTGTACATTTACATATGTATTCCCAGACATGCTTATGTGTTGAAGCCCTGGACATTCTAGCAAGTACCCACTTCAAATATTTTGTCCTTAAGTCACTATTAATACCACTATTGATGTCAAATTATTTGTTACCATTTTCTAGTCAGAGCAAAGAGTTCACACGTATCACAAGAAATATCACAGACAGATCCCAACTACTATCTCAAAATTAGGTCTCAAAATTCAAAATATTTGTGTCTGTGTTAAAAACATACTTCTTAATATCACAGTTCATTCCCTTATTCTTAAAACACATCTGCTTAAACAACAAACTCACCCCCAAATCAAATGTAACATTAAGAGACTAGCTTAGGTAAGTTCTCATGGTACTAGATTCTTTCTTTTACTTTTTGTTGGCATGTGTTACAGTACATAATATTTACATTCGTCGTGGGAGTTGGTACATGGACAGCACACATCTTAATTCCTTTTGCATCCACTTCCCCTCCCAGTATGCATCTCTGCATCCACCACTTGGTCCCCTTCCCTTTAGCAAAAGATCTATCTCCCTGTTCCCTCCCTGCTCTAGGAAGAGTTCCTATCTGTGAATAACAAAAACAGAGTCTGGCCAGTTAAAAAAATAAACAAACAAACTCATGTTGAAATATGAGTAACTCCCCCAGACTCACTGGGATGGCTAGAAAACCAGGTTCAGTCCTGAGTCTCAGGAACCACACTCTTGACATTGATCATCTATCAACCACAACCACTACTTGGTGTACCTCTCCCCCTTGAGCACTAGGAGCTCAACTTTATTGCAACTCCCATGATCCCAATCCAGTGCCAAAACCTTGCCCAAATATCCAACCTTATAATCAAGGCTATCACATAGCTGATGCCATCTGTGCCAGGAAATGGATTCTTCCAATCATGCTGATCTCTTCTAATTCTGTGTCTCATGTGAGTATGCCTGATGGAGGCCCATATCATGTTACTGCATCTTAACTGGGAGGAAACTTGGAAAAGGAGTTCCTGGCTTTTATTTAGAGAAGGAAGAGCTTTTTAAAAAGGAAAGAAAGAAAGAAGCAAAGAAGAAAGAAAGAAAGAAAGAAAGAAAGAAAGAAAGAAAGAAAGAAAGAAGAAAGAAAGAAAGAAAACACTTAAAAAGATATAGCAAAGCAGAAAAACAGAAAAAGTGACCTGTATAAATGCATCTGAAAAAAATGCATCTCATATGCATGTGTCTTAGTTAATTTTTACTTGTTGTTGAGGCAAAATACCTGACATCCAAAATTAGGGAAGGAAAGGTTTATTTCTTACAGTTCTTGGAGATTTCAGTCCATCCTCAGCTGGCTCCGAGGGAGTATGGCATGGTGAGGCAGCCATGAACTGCTGCAAACAGCCAGGCACAAACTGGCAAGAGAGAGAGACACACCTTCTTTCCATCATTACATCCCACACTGGCTCCAGTGTAGCACTCACACCACCAATACAAGCACTGGACAACGAACCAATCACAAACACTAGATTTGGTCAAGTCCAGAATTGCATGAGGTTTAGGGGCGACTGACATGAACCATGACAGCATGTAATTATCTTTTAGTTAAAATATTCTAATTTTAGTTAAGATTCAATTAAATTAACCAGTTCATCTAAACAAGGAAGAAATCCCACACTTCTCTCTAAGGATATCTCTTTTTTATGTGCTATGTCCATCTTCTCTCAAATTCTGTCTTGCTCCTAAAGTACATCAGGAGCATTACTTTTTCTGAAAGATTATCTTCCACAGCATGTAAAAATACAGTTTTTCTTTTCAACTTAAAAATAGAAAATCAAATGTTTTTTCCATATTTTCCATCTGTGCTCTGCTTCTCCTTCCAGATACTCTAATAAGCTCTGCCACAAACTTCTAGAGTCCTTCATATTTTTGGTTTTCATTCACCTCTTTATTCTCTTTCTAATTCACTCCAATTGTACTTTGGTCTTTAGACTATGTGGGAATTGTCTTGTCAAATTCATGAATAATTTTTCTTTGCTAAATTCAATTGATGAACAGTTCCTAGTCCTTGTTGTACTTGAACTGCTAGAAGTACTTAGCAGGTCACTCCCTCTTCCTTAAATATGTTAATATGGGCTTCCAGTTCCTCACACTTTTCTGGGTTCCTAGAGTTTCTTTGTCCAGACCTGGGGTATATATTTACATAAAAGCTATCTTCACATTAAAGGCTCCAAATTTATAGCTCCACAATGGTCTCCACTGAATGTAAGCCTTATATGTATATCAATCTGATGATATCTCTTTTAGAAAGCTAATATTCAAATATATAAAGAAAAAATAATTCTTATTTGCTACCTGCTATACTTTTTCTTTCTATATCTTCAACATTAAATCAACTGCTCATTTCAAAAACAATAGAATCACTATTGACTTTCTAATATTTCAATCTCTATAATCAAATATTAATGGATTATTAATACCACCAACAGACACTTAGAATCTACTGCCACTACAGTCTGAAACATCATCTCTGATCACATCAATTAGTGCAAAAATCTCTCCTCTTTCTAGTCCCAACCTTGTATTGCTACAGCCTATTTTCCACACAGCAGTGAGAGTAATCTCTTGAAAGCATAATGCTTGTATTACTGACAAAATCCTCAACATATTTGGAATAATCATGAGGACCTCATCCTTGGGAATAAAATAGATGATGTAGATTTTTTTTTAAAACATTTCTTCTATCACACTTACTTTCCTGTAGTCTCTGTAATTTAAAGGTAAGGCAAGAAAGTTACAGATAAAAATAAGCAGCAATGAGAATAGAATTAAGAAAATACTAAAGTTCGTGATCAAAATCAAGTTAGAAGAAATCCCAGAGATTATCATGGAGAAGTTGATATTTGAGCTGTGCCTTTAGAATGGATATACTGTTGAAAAGTAAAGGTGAGAAAATGATAGCACATTTGGAAGTGATATGTGAAGAAACTGAGCACCTATTCTATTCTTGGCATTAAAAACTGAGTACAGAGCAGGCAGTGTCTATATACCTTGGACCCATTGTGTGGGTTTGTGGGGGTCAATGGTGTTCTTAATGCAAATAAATTGTCATAGGGAACAGTGAAGGGGTTGATGGCAGCATTATTTAACAAGCATACTTACCAATGTCAGTGCACAGATCCTCTGTCCCCTTTCTCTTCAAACTTTCTCTTTCTGTACACCGTATCCAATACTCAATGAAACAAATCAGCCATTAAATGGCTATATTAATGAATACTCACCTTAATGTATGTTGAGTACAATGTAGCAGTGGGACATAGATGATTTTAGTGTTTTAAGAAATAAGATTCTTTGCCATACTCTCCGTTGGGTTGCTTACTTCAGGGTATTAGACCTAAAATAGGAACAAACATATGGAAAGCAGAGGAAATTACTTGTCTCTCTGCAAGCACACTTCACCAATGCTACCTCCCAACTGTCTTTAGAGCATTGACGACTGCTTAGTCTCCTTACTGAGGCATTATCGTGTTTCCTTCATAGGATCTGTAACTACCCTACGAAGTGTATTTTGGTAAAGAGAATATATGAAACAATGGAAAAGCATTAGATGGGTTTTGATTTTTGAGTCTCAGTTATAAAATCTGGGATTATAGAATATGTCTTACTCTAAACATACACACACACACACAGACACACACACACACACAGCAGAGAAAGACAGACAGACAGACAGACAGACACAGACAGACACAGAGAAACAGGTTTTGGTGTATATTAGTATGTTTTACAGACTTTCTAAAGTATTTACGCAGTTTTTATAGGATCAGTAGATAATTACCTGTCTACTATAAGAGTGAATACTATACCTGAATAAAATTTAGGAAAACATGCCATAACACATCACACACAGAAGAAAATAATGTTTATTGTTCAGTGCTTACTTTGTTCACTCACAAGGCTGAACATTTTATATATGCAAACCTAACTATCTCCCATCATCACCAATTATTGAAGTGATGCTCAAACTGTGATTTGCCACCAACTGATCCAACTAGAGAGAAGCTGACAAGGCAGCTGAGCATGGAGGTCAGTGGAGAAAATGTGCTTCTGGTGCCTCGATATGTCATCCAACTCAGACCGGCACTAGGAAGGCAGCCCAAAAGCCCAGAGATCAAAACTGTCCTACCCATGTGCATGGCGGTGAGCAGGAAAGAAACTGGTAGGAGTCCTGACGAGAAGTGTGAGAAGCTCTGCCATCCAAACTATCCAGAGGGGAAAGAAGGAATGTCTCCCAGAAGTTCCCCCTACCTCATTCGGTTTGGGCAAGTCTGCAAGCAGTGGTGCAGGGAGGCTGTGGGGGTCCTGGGGCCCAGCATAACATATAACGTTTTACTTTTTCTGGATCTATGGGAAGATTTTATAAGGGGAAAACAAACCCTCCTACATCATTTAAGGGCAAAAGAATCGACTTGGTGCTGGTGATAAGTTTATTGATATATTCTTAAAAATTATTTTAGAATCTCATATTTCTTTTCCAAAAATGAGAGGGTTAGAGGTGGGAATAGTCCTCGATTATTTCTACTATACCATCATAAAATGCCTCTTCTCTACTATTTCACAGAGAGGAGATTTGCCTGGTTGGGAAATGTCAAACCAACTAACTCTCCAGGATTTCAAAGATTTTCCATGCAACAATATGCAAAAGAAGGAAAAGTATTACCTCATGTTAAATCAACAAATTTTTTTTCTTAAATTATAAGGGTAGAATTAGGATAACTGTGCTTTAAATTACAATTTTGGTTCTCTTTCTTGATATCCTTGTTACATGTTTGTAACCTTATTTGTTTCTGGACTAAGACATTGTAGCAAGTATCAGAAGTGGGTAAATGCCCTTTTTCCACTGTGGCCATATAGGACAACACTGATGGCTGTGCTCTTGTCCCCAGTGGAAGTTGCTTCATAAATGTCAATGAAATAATCTTTCCGTTCCTAGGCAGGATGTGATACTGTGAATCTGCATTGTGATTATTAATACTTAACAAGACCATCTCTTCTTTTATCAAGGACAACACAGGGGATCATTAACAAGACTTTGTAATAGAGAATGAAATTAACCTTTTATAGAGAAACTCACAGGCCTATTAGATAATTCATTATGCAAGGACTAGTTAGAGAAGGGGTCTCTATAATATCTTTGGAAAACAAAGTGGTTTAATTCAATATTTGAGGTGTTAGCATAATTTTTCACAGTTGTAGTTCAATTGAACCTGTCGTGTTCCAGGTGATACCTGGACAAGAATACCAGAGAGTCTACAAACTGGTCCATAACAACTAATCTCAATGTGCAAGCCAAATTCATAGATATTAATTATTTAGTTAACAAATTAGGTGCCATGGGGAAATGTATAGATGAACTATGTCTGCCAGGAATGCCCTTACTGTCTCATAGCCTTAATGAGAAATTCCAATGCCATAAATGGGTTGTCTCTTATCAGACACTAAAACATATGAGCCATACATTCCTGTGAAAATCTCCATTAAGGTGGAAGAAAGTGGAAACTTTTCTCAAAGTCTTAGTAGACTTGCAGAAGCTTAAATCCTATCATTGGGTATGACAAATAAGTATTTTTTCTGATTAGCTAATTAAGTCATGATTCTCATCAGTCCTGAGAAGATGGAAGAAGAGAAAGAAAACTAGCAGATATGAAATTTCTTAGACTGGAGTACCACAGAGATATCTTATTTGATAAGCTCTGTAACCCACCAAGGTATGATAGTGCCTATTGTCACATCAGTCTTATACATGGAGGAACTGAAGGGCTCAGAGAGGTAGAATGGTTTGTTAAAATTCACACCCTAAAAATTGGAGCTGAAAGGAAGCAGAGATATACAGTCCTGTCTTTCCAATGCTCTGAGACTCAATATTCAAAAGAATCTAAATATAAATAAAGTTTAAAGCTATTTAACATAAACAACTGCTCTTATTTATCTATTTAGGAAAGCAGGATTCACAAGAAGTTGGCTGTTCCCAGCAAAGCTGCAAATTTGACTTGGTATACCTTGAAATTAGTCCTATTCTACAAAGCAAACATAAAATCTCTTTAGGTTATTCACTTTCAAAAAGGAACATAGATCTTTAACCATAATATGCATAAGAAACAAGTGTTAGGTCATTCTTTGTTTTTTTTTTTTTAGTACGTTTTTATCAAAGTAATGTATGTACCTGTTTTAAATATTAAATAATGCTATAATTCCTATAACAAAAATAGCAGTCCCTGTCTCAAACTTCCGCTTGCGTGCTCCAGAGGAACTACTTCCACTTCTTTTCGGTTTTCTGCTATTCGCCTTCAGTTGATATGCAGCGCTGTCTTTATATTTTAGAATGGTATCTATTGAGCATGAAGTGCCTACATTTAGGTTTCTAGCAGCACATACACACACACATACACACATACTCTCCTACTACTCCTGAATTTAAATATTAATTTATGTAAGAAGATTTATCGAGATCTACTATTCTAGGTAATACGAGAAAAGGGACAGTAGCAGCCAAAACAGGTCAAATCCTCTTTATTGGAGTATGTAGTTTAATGATGGAAACAGATGTACACTTTCAATATAACATGACAGGTATGTCTTTCTTTTAAAGTATAGCAGAGGGCTAGAGAATGGTAAATGAGAAATGTTGATAAGAAAGATTAAGTTTAAGTAAGATTTTTGGTTTATTTTTGTTGTTGTTTGTTTTGTTTTGCTTTTTTGGAGACAAGGTCTCGCTTTGTAGTTCAGGCAGGCTGGCCTTGCACTGGCTACATAGCTCAGGCTGGCCTCAAGCCCCCAGCAATCCTCCGCCTCAGCCTCCCACGGCCTGGGATTACAGGCACATGCCACCATGCCTGGCCAAGAATTTCATTTACATGAATGCTCAGTGTTTACATTATTCTGATCATAGATTTATTTTACACTGAACCATATGTATTGCGATTATTTTTTTTTTCTTGTGAAAATTTTCTGTTTTCCCCAGTATCATCGCTTTGGCAAGAGAGTTGGGTAGGGCATTGATTTGCTTCTGTTTCCATAACTAGATCACCAGCAGTCTCTGCCAGGGTATAAAACGCTTCTCCCTGGGATTGGAGGAGGAAAGAAATCATCAAGCGTGCTTTGCCTCCTGCTCAGGCCAGGCCTGTTACCTGGCAGCTCTCCTCCACCGTCATCTGGAGAATCGGCTGTTTCCCTTGAGCGCCAAGTCCCCTCGTGACAGGACACATCTCTCCCAGCAGTTTCCTAGGGAAAGGTACATGGGGGAAACAGTTAAAGAATATTTTGCCTAAGAACATTTCTATTTACTGTCACAGTTGAGAATTAATTCATGTGACTGGAGTATCCTAAATTGAGAAAATATTCTCCTTTAGAATTTGGAAGACATTGTTTTGCTATCTTCCAGCTTCCAAAGTTGCATTTCAGAAGTCAAATGGCATTTTGAATTTCTTATCTTTGCTGTGCAAACTGGTATGTTTTTTTCTTCACTCAGACTTTTTAGGTGGTTTCCTTATCCTCGGTGCAGCAATTTTGGAAGAGGCTGCTTAGAGTATCTCTCATTTCTAGGTGCAAGATAGTCCAGCACTGAAGTTCATGACCTTTGGTACTATAATGTTTTCCTTGTATAACTTATAACCATGTCTCCACATTTTTCTTTTGTTCTCTCTCTATAAAGTCTATTAGTAAGTCATGGGATTTCTTGGATTCACTCTTCAAATTAATTCATTCTTGTTTCTTTCCTTTTCTACTTTCTTGTTTATTTTCCTTTTGAGAAACTTCCTCAGATTTACATTTCAGATTGTATGTTGAATTTTCCCAACTTTTTAAGTAAAATATGTCAATTTTACAGCAAGGTTGAATTTTTTTCAACAAATATCATAGTATTTGAATTTGAAAATTTTTAATATTAATTTTTAAATTTTAATATCTTTTATAGTTCTCTGGTTATTTCTACATGTAGCGTCCTGACATTATTTCATGGCTATGACATTTTCTCTTATTTCTCTAAGGAAATATCCTGAAGTTTTCTTTTACTCTCCATTTTTGTTTTTTCAAAACTACTTATGTTTTTCTCCTTGCTTTTTCTTTCTCTGTAGTGTTAGGTTCTTTCTTCAAGTGTCTGGTGGTCCTTGGCTGTTTGTCCACAGACTTTTGCACAAATCTGAACAAACTGTATAAATTTGGCATTTTGTGTTCCTTTATTTTTGGAAACAATCTGAAAATTAGAAAATATTGCAGCCTCCATTTTTATAAGTTGAATCCAAAATACTTTCACAGGTAGGCAAAAATATCTGTTTACATGGAAGTCCCCAACGGCTAAATAGGAAACAAAACAAAACACATTGAGGAGAAGCCTAAATAATAACAGCACCCATCAAAACAAGTTTGAGAAATTGACTACCAAAAATATATTTCCTTATAGCACGTGGAATATGCCAAGGGGCCAAAGTTGGAGGTTCTGGAATTTGAGTGTGCAAAGTGAGAACAGAAGCCTCTCTCTTGAACCCATGTTTTAGGAAGATGCCAAGGAAGCAAGATACCTGCTGTCAGATAAAAACCCTGTTTATCAGGAATCAGACTATCTTTATGAGAAGGGAAAGATGAAGAACCTTTTACTATAAAAGTTTGCCAGCTGGGGAGACGCCATGATTCTTCCATACTCCTTCATCGTACTCAGAAAGCCAGCTCCCACAAGAGTAATACAACACACACACACACACACACACACACACAGAGAGAGAGAGAGAGAGAGAGAGAGAGAGAGAGAGAGAGAGAGATTATTCTAAAATTTACAGAGACATGAAGAAAAGCAAAAATTGTTAATAGACCAAAAAAAAGTCCCCCAATATGTTTCCATGAAGAAGCTGAGAAAATGAAGTATCTTGGACCAGACTGAGACAGAGATCCTGGCTATATTTGTTTTTGTGGATTCAAATTTCTTTTCAGGAGAACTGTTTTCTGGGAGTCACAGCATGGAGTGAGAAATGGTAACAAACTCTTTGAGTCACAGATATAGAGCCACTGCCACCAGTCAGCTTATCAGTATGAAAACTGACATTTTGAACTTCATCTATCATTTTCTTGTGTCTTATTTCTCAATTACTTTGGACTCTGAGAGACAGAAAGGTGGTTATTTATTGCAAGAAAATTAAAAAATAAGGTTTAGTGAATAACATGATAATATTGGCAGGATTTCCCAATGATGAGTTGTGTTGCTCCTGTGTGAGCAGGACTGAACCCCATGTTACACGATTGTCTTAGTTACTTTTTACTCATCGCTGAGACAAAATACCTGATGCCCAAAGTTGGGAAAAGAAAGGTTTATTTCTTACAGTTTTTGGAGGTTTCAGTCCATACTCAGTTGGCTCCAAGGCAGGGTGGCATGGCGGGGCCGCAGTTCATGGCGGCTGCAACATGAGGTTCCAGAATGGCGGCAACATAGAAAAGCTTTTCTTCACAATCAGGTAAATAGAGCCCAGCGATCTAGGGACTGGCCCCCTACAGCCAAGAGAGAGAAAAGCCTGGCTACTGCTCCAGCTGGCAGCAGACCTTGGAGGCATCCACATGGTGCTGATTTTAGGTGCAAGGAAAATGCATAAATTCTGAGGGTAAGAAGGCTTCCACCTCAATTGCAAAGGGCCTGGGAGGTCAAGCAGTGTGCCTCTGAGAGGGCAATATGTAAAGATATAAGGGTGAAGCCAAAGGTGCAGTGGAGACCCCAGAAGTTTGGAAAAGCCAAGAACATGGATCATCCAAGGAAAGCTGCAAAAAGCGAGCAGACTGGGTTTAAGAGAAAAGCTGCAGGAGCTGAAATCCCTGGAAGTGCTCTGGGGGTGGAATCACCCAAGCCTTTTGGAGCTTGCAATCAGATTGCTTCAAATGCAGAGCATGCAACTCTAGGACTTAATGTTCGCCCTGCTGGATGTTGGACTTGCTTTGTTTCCAATACTTTATATTCCCCCATTTGTAACTTTTGGAATGGTAATGTTTATTTTGTGCTTTTGCATTTCAGAAATGTTTAACCTTGTTTCACTTGTACAGAGGGTTACAGTTAAGAGTTTGCCGTAGATATTGGAGGAGACTTGGGACTTGGACTTTTCAGCAACGCTGAAAATGTTAGGACTTTGGCAACTCTTGGAGATGGGCTAAATGTCTTTTGTGAAAAGGTTGTACATGAGTCTTTGGGGGTCAGGAGTGGAATGTCATGATTTACGTTTGTGGCCCCCAGGCCTCATGTATTTGCATTGCGAATTTGTGATTGGTTCATTGTCTAGCACTTGGATTGGTGGTGTCAGTGCTACACCCTCCTAGGGGGTGAAGCCAGGATATGATGTAATGGCCGGCAGAAGGCGTGTCTCTCTCTTGCCAGTTTCCACCTTGCTGTTTGCAGCTGCCATTTACTGCGGCCCCACCATGCCACCCTGCCTTGGAGCCAACTGAGTATGGACTGAAACCTCCAAAAATTGTAAGAAATAAACCTTTCCTTTCCCAATTTTGGGCATCAGGTATTTTGTCTCAGTGACTAGTGAAAAGTAACTAAGACAACGATTATTACTGCTCTAGTTGGCATCTTGCTCTGAGACCCTGTTTGAACCTTTTGGCTCCTGTTAGATACAAAAGTTAAATGGAGGTAGGGCAGGAGATTGGTAGCCTTTAAATAGATCTGTTCAAAGACAAAGGCATGAAGTTAAGGAGAGTGGGCACTGTGTACTATTGATCTTTTGATCACTGCAGATATATATAGATATAGATATAGATATAGATATAGATATAGATATAGATATAGATATAGATATAGATATGATGATATAGATATAGATATAGATATAGATATAGATATAGATATAGATATAGATATAGATATCTTTCATTCTTTAAAAGCTCAATACTAAGACTGGTCAATTCCATTAGTTCTTGAGTATGGGAACTAGAATTAGAAGTATTTATTAATTTATACTCCAATAGTCAGCCCATGAAACACTATGGTAGGAAAAATAAGAAAAAGATTTTTGGAAATGCTTTGGTATTTGGAGTAATATAGTACCAACATCATCTGTGGTAAAGTAAGACATTTGCTTTATTTTTAGTCCTTTATAATTGGAATATCATACTCTTTATTTATTTTTTAAGTGAATATGGCCTTCAAAGTTCTTAATCCAATGAGGCTGTTTTTTCCTCTGATTTATTCCCTGTAGCTAAACCAGCAACCCAGTTTTAATAGCTTGACAATTCTGTTTCTGAAAATAAGAAGTGTTATGGTTTGTGTCTAGACGTTCCCCAAAGCCTCATTAGTCATGGTGGGGGAAGGCCATTTAAAGGCAGCTGAGTCTAGCATTTGTGATTGGTTCATTGTCTAGCGCTGAGATTGGTAGTGTGAGTGCTACACCCACCCAGCCGGCATATGATATAAGGAATGGAAGGAGGCATTTTCCTGTTTTGCCACTTTTGCCCTTTTTGCTCTTGCTGCTTGCAGCCACCATGAATGGTTGCTCCTTAGTCACACCACCCTACGTTGGAGCCAGCTGATGATGGACTGAAACCTCCAAAAACTATAAGCAAAATAAACCTTTCCTTCCTTCATTTTGGGCATCAAGTATTTTGTCTCAGCAACAAGAGAAAAGTAACCACCACAAGGAGGAAAAAAATAGTGCTATGATTTACATATTCCAGAACCATGGAAGTGACTTAGTGTGAGTCAACATTTCTGAGTCAAGAATTCAAATCTGAATCTTACAAGTCAGACTCTAGGCCAGGAGTGGCAAATCTAAGACATATGTGCTACAGCCAGCTATTAATTATCATCTAAAGCTCTGATATGCTTGCCCTGACTACCTATGCCATTTGTGCTATAACTAAAGTAAAGGTCCTTAAAACCCTTCCAACTTGGATGGTTAATTTCCATTGAAACAGGGACTTTTGAGACCAATCATATAGCTGATGGCCCCTGGTAGAGGGTGATGACCTCTGAATTTTAGTATTATGCTTCTTATTCTTCATCATACATCTTGTATATTGCTCATGATTCCACTCTTTGTGATTCTATTAATTCATTAACATGTCAAAGCTAAGAAGTCTCTTCAGTCAGACAGCTTCAAAGCTTAGAGGCATCTAAGGACACCTAAGGATGTACCCTCACTGTCTAGTGTAGTACACAGCAGGATAGTTATGTAACTCTGACTTAACTGTGGAAAAACATGCATGTGTTGGTTACAGCACTACAAAAGAATATAAATAGGTGACAGCAACCCATATACAAGTTATACAATAAAGATTCAGGTGGCTCTTGCTCTGCTTCTCTACTGTGCTCCATGCACCTGCTGTTGTTGATGACTTGCACATATGTGTTCTTTCACCTGGGACCTCACCCATGGAGATCTGCCTTGGGCCCTCCAAGTGGACCAACAACTGATATAGTCAAGACATTGAGGTGAGTGGCCCTGTGGCTGGTGTGGAGATAGAGCCCAAAGGTGAGGGAGGGCCCTGGAAAATGGTTAATAAGCAACCCCCAGCCTCATCTTAGTTACCTGTTGCCATGCTTTTGGCATCTTGGAAGGTCCCAGAGGAGGGAAAAACTATTTGTTCAGAGTCCAGGGATGTCTTGCAAGTCTTAGAAGATAATAGATAGACAAATTTCCCTCCTTTGCCATGACCTGGAAGGGCTAGTGGCTGGGCTGTACTTCATTCTCTTATACCATGTAAATGAAGGGGTGGGTGGCCTTGCCCAGAAAGTAGAAGAGCTGCAACAGATAGGCAAGGACTTTGAGCAGTGGCTGACTGCTGCAGAGCTCATGTTTGAAGACATCAAAAGTATTTTTTCCTGCAGAAATGTTTTCAAAACCATGTTTTGTTTTTGTTTTTATACGGGGGATCCAACTCATAACCTAATGCTTGCTAGGCTGGCACTTATGCCAGTGAGCTAAATCTCCAACCTCAGTAAGTCCTCATGTCCCAGAAAAGCCCTGGAAAAATCCCCTGATTTTGCATGAATAGGCTGGATATTCATCAGAAAGTAGAGGTAGAGGGACCCCTATCCCAGGGAGGACTGGAGGGGCTGCTCACCTCTAACCAGCAGAGAACCTGTATAGTCATAGAGCTGTGGGAGTTGGCAAACGAATTAAAACAAAAGTGGGTGAAATAGCACCCATGCTGCTGCTATGGCTGTGGGATGATGGGATTGATAACATACACTTAAGCCCATAAGGGATGTACCAAATAGCTAGCATCCCCTCTATATGAAAGTTTTCATAGGATGAGCAGAGGACAGCCCCAGAAGCAGGTACACGATAAAATGATTGATGGCAATTGCATACTGGTTTGAAAGAATCCAGGTGACCTTCCAGAACAAGTCACAAAGTGGACAACCTACCGAGACTTGATATCTGTGCTCTGAGAAATGTGCATGCAGCAAATGATGTTTGCACTGAAGTACTGTATCCCAGATGAGGAACTGTTGATGGCATGCATGGAGAACATGATCCTGGTGAGCAGGCCAGCTGGCACATTCAGGTTAGTGGCAGCCCTTCAAACCCCCTTTTCAGATCATCTGATCCAAAATGCTATGGATGCCTTGGCCAGGCTGGGAGATGTGGAAATGAAGTGTCAAAGTAAGGTGAGACCTGTAAGAACTGTTCTGGCAAAGAAAAAGTAGGAGAGCTCTGGGCAAACAGGACCATTCCAGCAACAACAAGCTGTGGGGCCACTGAAAGTTGGTTGGTGCCATATCTGGACAGATCTTCTGGCTGCTGGCCTAGCCACAGATAAGTTAGATGGATAGGCTTTGGATGTGTTGCTGACTCTGTGAAGGCGGATATGCTTTGAGCTGCAATACTGGATGATGGACTATGGCCAGAAAGCCAAACAGCCCCAGTGAAGCAAGAAGAAGTGACAGCGGGCTCCTTTTCCCCCAATTAGGAAGCAGGTTGTAGTACTGAAGTCATGAGGGTCCTAGGAGACCAGAGGCCACATGTGGAATTGACTATTTACTGGGCCCCCAAAATGTGCAGTATGTAGTAGCACTGGTAGATATCAGAGCTGAGTCAACACTAATATATGGCAACACAGACATTATTAAAGCACCTACAGCATGCATAGATGGGTATGGAGGTCACTACATCACAGTCTGAAGGCCTAGGTGACTGGGTAATGGGTGTCTTACCTATATGATGTTTGTATCCCCAGTTGCTGAATTTATACTGAGGGTAGACATACCAACTATTGCTCAACTAGACACCATGAAGGGACAATTCTGGTTGAAAATTTGCACAATAAAAACCATAGTCTTAGGCCATTCACATGACACCCTGTTGACCCTCCCAAAGGTCACTTGGGTTGTGTGCATGAAGAAGTACTGGCTTCCTGGAGGTCATGATAGTACAGACTGTCTTGAAATGGGAAAAATCAGAGGAGACATGCCCTGCATAGCACCCTTCAGTATAGCCTGTGCAAGAGTCAAATATGTTGTGGGGAATGACTAAAATGTCACTCCAATACTGCAGTGGGCACCAACTTGCCTTCACCCAGGAAGGTGGCAATGGATTTTCCAGATGTTGCCACAAGACTATTTGCATAGCCCAACTTTGTCAAGACCTGGTGGCTCAGGACCTGGCCACCTGGCTCAAGCCATACTCTGTGTCATTGTTTTGTATTGATAGTATTATATTAACCTCTTATTTCCTTGCAGATTTAAAACAATGCACAGTTTGAAGGAAGCTTTGCTGACATGGGGGTGAGCCATAGACAAAGACAAGTTCCGGCGAACTGGTTTGTCTGTCAAAGTCTTGGGTGTTATATGGTCAGGTAAGACCAGATCCATGACAGTATGCCAATTATAGGCATATGGGGCTTGCTAGGTTTTGGTAGACATACTACACCTAGTACCCTGCTGTGCCCTTTACACCAGATGACCAAAAGGGGTATAATATAGGGCTAAGCAGATGCAATGGAAGCTGCTTGCTAGATAGACGCAGCAGAAGCTGCTTGCTGGATAGACACAGCAGAAGCTGCTTTTCAGAATTCAAGGAGGGATATTGTGTAGGTGTAAAGCCTATGAGTCATGGACCCTACTCTACCATTTATGCTAACCATTACTGTTGATGATGATGGACATGGCTGAGGCCTATGATAAAAACAGGGAAAGCAGACGTACCCTGTTGGGTTTTGGTCACAAATTGTGAAACAGAGCTGAGAACCTATGTTCCCTGAGAAACAGCAGGACAGGATGTTGCTCTACATCCCGGTGAGGAATCATGGAACAGATAGAGGCATGGGTATGGACATAAACAGCACATCCCAAAAGTGGAGTGGCACCAGCTTCCATTCTTATGAGTTGGGGGACATATCTCCAACAGCAGGCTTTCTTTTTGGCTAGCCTGCTGGCAGCCAAACTGGCAACAGTTTTGGGACTCAAGACACACATAGCCCAGGAACATGTCTGGGAAGATGGTTGTTATAGTTTGTGTCTGGATGTCTCCCTAAAGTCTCATGCAGTCTTGGAGGGAGTAGTTTTTTGGTGACAACTGAATCTAGAGTTTGTGATTGGTTCATTGTCAGGGCTAAGACTGGGACTGTGAGTGCTGCACCCAGCCTGGGATGGATGGGTAGCCTACATATGATATAAGGGAGGAAGAGTCTTGCTCCTCCTTTTGGCTTTTGTTGCTTTTGGTATATTCTGTCACCATGAACAGCTGCCCCACTGCCATATGCCACCCTGTCAGATAGCCAGCTGATATGAATTGAAACACCTTCAAATTATGAGTTAAAAAACCTTTTCTTTCTTAAATGTGGGTGTCAGTTATTTCATCCTAGCAATGAGAAAAAAGTAATTAAGACAACAGTCAGCAGGACATGGTCCTAGTACCTATGCAGAAGGGAAAGAGGGGGCCCCTGGCCAATGCCAGATATACCAATGAGTCAATTTAACCCCAGAATGGACAGCAGTTGCTGTCCAGCCTCTTATGGAAGTTCTCTGATTTGAAACCAAAGCAGGCAGGTCAAGCTTTTGGGCAGAGTGTGATTGCTTGTGATACATTAAAAAAAAAAAACTCCCTTCATGTGTACATGGAAAATTGAGCCATCTTTAGGGTGATGATGATCTGGCTGCTTATTTGGGCAGCTCAAGAGTGACAGGACACCATCGCCTTGTGGGAGCCAGACCTATGGAGAGAGACATGAGAACATGGCCAAAAAAGCTGACCATGTAGGATATCATGGTTCAGGACGTAAGCCCCTCCTCCAACCTGGAAATGACTTAGCAGATGCCAGGCATCATAATGGGTGACCACTGGGAATTGTGTCTGACCAAAACTATTGACTGCTGCATATGGGATGCTGCTAGAAATAGCACGCAACCAGGAGGCAAGTACCATAGACCTCATCGTGCAGGTTGAAGCACTTGTTCAGTATACGGTAAAGGCCTTCAATATTATGTTTCAAGCTTTGACAGTGCTCATGTATAAAAGTTCTAAAGTGAGAAAAATGGTTTGTAAAACCACATAGCTCTTGATTTGTTGAATTCAGCACAGAGAGGCACTTGTTCCATTACATATAAAATATTATATTTATATGCCCCTGATCTTTGAATGAATGTTGGAAAATGGCTTCAAAGTTCAGGGCATGTGACCTCAATATCTAGTACAAGCACACAGTGGGATACAGTTGTGTACCCATGACTTAACAATGGACAAACACACATGTGCTGGTTACAGCACTATATAAGACTGTAAACATGTGATAACAACCTGTATAAGAATTATATAGCATGGCTGAGTGTATTCAGAATTGTTTCTACATCTTCTAATCTGCTCCATTGATCTGCTATTCTGTTTTTTTTTTGCCAGTATCATGCTATTTTTATCACAGTAGCTCTCTAGTATAACTTAAAGTTAGGGATTGTGATGCCCCCTGCCTTGCATTTGTTGCCCAGAATTGCCTTTGCTATTCTAGGTTTCTTCTGATTCAAAATGAATTTTAGGATTGTTTTCTCTAATTCTGTGAGGTATGTTAATGCTATTTAGATTGAAATTGCATTAAATATGCATAATAATTTTTGGAATATGAACATTTTCATTATGCTGGCTCTTTCTACTCATGAGGAAAGAATATCTTTCTATTTTCCAATCTCCTCTTTTATCTCCTTTACAGGGTACTGTAATTTTCAGTGTAGAGATGTTTTATTTCCTTTGTTAGATTTATTCCTAAGTATTTGATTTTTTCCATGCTACTGGGCCAAACACATTCACTGGAAGAAAGATAGCGTCTTTATTAAGTGGTGCTGGAAAAACTGAATTTCTTCATGGTAAAGACTAAAACTAGACCCATGTCTATCACCATGCACTATACTAAATCAAAATGGATCAAGGATCTAAATATTAAAACAAAAACACTAAATTTTCTGGAAGAGAAAATAGGTAGAACTCTTCAAGACATAGATATAGGCAGAGACTCCATGAACAAAACTCAGATTGCAGAAAAAATATTAAAAGGAACTGACTTGGATCTCATTTTATTCAAAAGATTTTGCACATGAAAAGAAATCACCAACAGAGTGAAACATCAACCCATAAAAATAATTTTAGTCAGTTGTCCTTCAAAGAACTAATATCTAAAACAAATAAATAACTGAAAAAAAGATCAAATCCCTTAGATTCCATACCCAGTCCAAAAATGGGCATCTGAGATAAAAAGAGAAATCTCAGATGAAGAAGTACAAATGGAAAATAAATATAAGAAAAAATACTCAATATCACTGATCATTTGAAAGATGCAAATAAAAACAACCCTTGATTCCATCTGACCCTAGAAAGAATGGCTATTCTCAAAAAAAAAAAAAATCAACCAACAGCAAACATTAACATGGCTGTGGAGAAAAGGAAACACTTCTCCACTATTGGTGAGAGTGTAGACTGGTGCAACCACTGTGAAAATCAGTGTGGAGATTTCTCAAAACACTAAGACTAGCTGTCCCATTTGACTCAGCTATTCCTCTTCTTGGTATTTTCCCAGAACAATAAAAGCATCATACTACAGTGATAAATGCACATCCATGTTTTTAGAGGCACAATTTGTAATACCTAAATCTTCAAAACAACCCAAATGCCTATCAACTGAGGAATGAATAAAAAAGATTTTTTATAACAGAGTACTACACTCACATAAAGAAGGATAAACTTGAGACATGTCTAGGTAAATGGATGCACCTTGAGAGCATATTGTTAAGTGAGATAAATAGGACACTGTTAGCACATTCAGGAGACCCAAGGGAGATTTTCATGGGTGAAGTTCCAAGGTTAAGAACACGTGTGTGTAAGACATCAGCAACAACAACAGGCAACATGGAGCAGAGCAGAGAACCAGAATGAGAGCCACCTGCGTCTTTATTGTATAATTCTTATACAGGTTGTTATGGCATATTACATTCTTACATAGTGCTGTACCAGTGCGTTCACATTTACCTGTGCTGTCATGGTTTCATAACTATGTCCCACTCACTGTACTCCTGCGCTGGACAAGCGAGGTCACATCCACAGGTGTCTTTATATGACCCTGAGCTTTGAAGCAGTCTGAGTGATTCCTCACAGACACACATGTCTAAATATTGTGTTACCGCACTGTTGTGAGAAACTGAAAGTGTAAATAAAAACCAAATCGTACAAGAGATATGGTAAAATGGGAAGAAATTGGTCAAAAGGAAAAGAGATCTAGGGATGGGAGAGGGAGAAAGGAAGGATGGGAAAAGAAAAAATGATAAAATAGAAACAAAGCTTTGTAAATAATGGACTAAAGGAATTGTAAGAAGGGGAAAGAAATAGGAGGAAAAAGATGAATCAAGGTACATATCATACATAGGTACAAATTCCCTATGATGATTGTGACCGCTGTATAAATCTAAATCATATCAATAAACAATTAAATTTTTAAAAATACAATAAAGATGCAGGCTGCTCTCATGTTCCTATGCTCTGTTCTGCCCCACACCCCCTACTATTGCTGCTGATGTCATGCATACATGTATATTTTTTAACCTGGGGGCTTCATATACAAAAATCTCCCTTTGATTCCTCTGAGTGGGCCAACAATTCCTCACCAGAAGATTCTACTTTGCTTCCCTTCACAGCTCAAATTACCCACCAAGGCTTATGGTAAAGAAAAAGCCTATAGGTGGTCAGACTCTGGAGCCAAGATAGAAATAGCCTTGGGAAGGGAAGGACTTGAGTGTTAGTCCTACAGGACAAACACCAAGCCTTTAATTAGGAAGGAGAGAGTTGACTTGGAAATCAAGCAATGGGAGGCATGAGAGGCTTGCTGAGGGACAATGAACAGTGTAAACTGGGCAACAGAACCAAATGTAGGCAACAAATGAAACTAGGAGAGAACAGAGAATGGAGAAAGAGAATACAAAATACCTGGGGAAAGATGCCACCAGAGCCCATACCAAGCACTAAACTGTCCCAGAGTGCATTGCGCTAACATCTAGTTTCACTTAACAGCAACAAGATGGTGAAGCTTCACTCGATGGTGCTATTTCTTTAGAACAGATCAAACAAATGAGAGCCATTGGCCACAGGTGCACAGATCTAGCCTATGGGGTTAGGTAACAGGTCTTCTAAAAGTTTAAAAATGGATAGATTGATCGATAGATAGATAATCTGGGCTCTACTTCTGGAAATCATGAATTAATTGTTTAGAGGAAAGAGTATGGCAGTCCTGTTATCTTCCCAGGATTAAATTATCAGACTTGCTTGTAACACCAAGGGCACAGCCATGACCACACCTGGCTTGCCCAGGTCACTGGGCAACAGAAGAGCAGCATGTTTCTGGTGAGCTTCCTCAATCTCAGTCAGAGCTTAGATTCAAGAAGCATGTGTTAGAATAATGTTGGCACGCCACAAGGCATTGACTCCTTCTAACATCCAAAATCTATTACTTGAAACATGGCTCTAACTTACAATCATGTGCTGGTCCACCAATTCTATGATCTCATCCCAAACCAGAGGCGTAAACAAGGAGAACTTTTGCTACTTATCAAAGGTATTCTATTAAGTGGTACAGCTGGGATCACCACTCAAGTGGGTCTCATTCTAAAGACTGTTCATACCTTTAATCATAAGAAAGAGCACCCCATGAAAGTTCAAGCTAACTAATGCCTTTTTGGAAAGCAAACAGGATAAGCAACAGTGTTATCTAAGTTGTAGGTAGGTCATCATATGTCCATGCCAATGCCAATGCCCCTGAGACTCAGGTCAAGCGAGATACCCTCTAAGAAACCATCCATATTCCTGGAACTTTCCTCCCGGGTCAGCTCCCTGCCACACACCTGGAAGGCCTCCCCAGTGATTAAACTTGGAAGCCACTTGGTGAACATTTGTTTTCTTAATGCCCAGCTATAAGCAACAGAGTTTATAGTTACAGATGATTTTTCCCTCTTATTGCAAATGGCTTCGATTTAATAACATTTTCCAAGCCATTGGCCCATAATGCGGATTATTGCCTGTGGGTATTTAATACAGAAAAAAGAAATGGGCCCCGTTCACCATGCAAATGGCAGCCAGAAACCCTGCAGCAGGAGGGCTCCAGTGACAATTTTACTACAGCGTTGGGGCGGTGTAAGTAAGTGTGAACAGTTAAAGTCTTACTCTTTTGCAACAAAGTCTCAGTGGATAATGTTGTCAGGAACTGATTTACAGTAGCCAAAATCAATTTGGCTTTAGTGTCCTCACCAGGATCAGAAAAGAATTGATGAGTTTGCAAATTTAATTGGAATGATTGAGCCTAGGCAAGAACGGGTCACAAAGGTGGCCAGGATGAGCAGAGGGTAAAAGAAGCAATGGTAAGTTTTGGAAATAAAGGAATGATAGAACTAAATGACAGATATGAGGCTAGAGGGTTTTCCGATATGATCTCAAATAACCCTTTATCAATTCTGTGTAGTTGATGCCACTATTGTATGTATTTGTTGAGGAAACCAATGCTTTAAGTTGAAAGAAACTTTCCTCAAGGCATAAACAAGAAGCAGAGCTAGATTCTAATGCAGGTGTGTCTTTCATGAAAGCTCAGGACTTTTGTACTGTGCAGTGTAGCCTCCTAGCTGTGTAGTACTCAGGGACAGCACCTCAAGCACTAATCTAAGGTGTTCTGCTGTCACTCGTGCCTTTCAGAACCCTTAACATTCTCAGAGACTCAGGCCAACTCCTCAGCTCTGCTATCAGAAGAACCTGTTTAAAATGGGGTGCCTAACAGTCATTTTGCCTTGTGAGAGTTTATGATTTTTGTTCCCATAGGCACTGGAAAACTAGACCTGCCCTCATTCTGCACAAGGAGATGTAGTTTGTATGAGACAGACTATCAGAGAGGTGTTTGAGAGAGAAGACATACTTCTTGGAGGTTCTGAGAGGGGAAAGTTGCTTCAGCCTGTGTCAGGTAACCACCCTTTTCTGTGATGGCAGTGGTGGTGCTAGCAGTTGCAACTTGGAAGGAGTGGGAAAGAGAGTGCGGAAGAGGAAATTAAAACCTTAAGGTCTTGGGGCACTTCCTGTTACTCCACCCAATCACCACTGCAGGGAGTCTGCTTCTGGCCCCATACTTCATCCCTTACCTCATTTGTCTGATTTTACTAATATTTACCTTGTGTCAAGTAGTATGTAGAGTAGTTTATCTATCATGTCATCTGATCCTATTTCATGTCATGGTGTAGCCCTTATTATTGTAGTATTATCACCAAATTGCAGGTGAGGGCTTGGGAATAGAGAGAGGCTAAATAACTTGTCCTACACCACACACCTGGTGATGTCAGAGCTGGGAAGCTAACTAGTCAACCTGACTCCTGAGTCAAAATCTCCCAGGTTCACATCACTGCCTCTCATGTTGGAAGGGTTTCTGAAGCCAAGTGTTACCGCCATTTTACGATGATTTCAAGGTGCCAATATCACCTTAGTGTCTGCTCCAACTGCCTCCTTCCTCCTTTTGCTGTCATCTTCTCACAGATTCTTTGTCGAAAATTGCTTCTGTCACTAGATATTAGCACTCTGTGGGGTCCTAACCTACTTGGTGGTTTCTGAAATGGTTTTGAAGTGGTATTTAAAATTCAAAGAAAGAAATCCAATAGGCTCCAGTGTTGTTTTCAAAAGAGATTACAAAAATATTTTCTGAGCTTGGTCAAAGTAATTGATGGTAGAGACTGTGTAATCTGTAGTTAACAACATGGTGGGCCTGCCTTTATATTTTTTTAGATTTTCCCTGGTTGAGACTCAAATTTGTAAATGTTTTTGTATGGTATCTTTTCTATTTATAGTGGTAAAACCACCCTTCCAAGAGCAACATTTTGCAGTTAGTACAGTTACCCAACACCCTCCAGAGTCCTAACTGTTTGACTTTGAGCCCCAGCAGGAGTGCTGCCCAGGTGGTCTGTGTAGGGGTTGGGACAAGGGATATGACTGGGTGGCCACAAGTATGAAGAGCCAAAGAAAAATGTCAACTGTGTCCTAGGAGAAAGGAAGACTCAAGTCTAATGGCCAAAACCAGAGAAGAAAAGGGGCTAAAAAATATCTCCAAAACTTGGAGAAAAAGCAAAGAAACAGCCAGAGAGTAGAATGCAAGGGTACAGAGAGAGCACAAATAAGAGAATCCATTAAAATGGCCTTATGTGGAGCATGCTCCTTGTTTATGTTAGTCACACTGTGTGTCATACATACACACGCACGTGCCAGTGCAGAGACACTAGTATAGCATGCATGCTAACCTTCCTAAGTACAGCTTCCAAAATAAAGTGCCAAGTCCACTGCTCAGAACTGCTCAGAAGTATGTTGGCATCTGAAGAGGGAATGGCATCTGCTTCCCACAACACAGCCAGAAAGAGGGAAGGCTATAAACCAGAGGTGCCAACTCCTCAGTTATGCTGGAAAGTTTTATAGTCACTATCTACCTCCTGAGGATACTGCATCCAGTACCCCAGGACAATTGGGGGCCTAACGAACTGCAACTGCAAAGCCTATCCCTCTGCAAGCTTAGTCAGAAGAGAACCTCCCTTTTACCTTCCATCTGAACTCAGCCTGAAGGAAGCCTGAATGCGGCTATCCGGGAGGCCTCCGTCTCTATGGTTCACAGGGAAAGGGAGGCCATTGGGTTTTGTGGAGCTAACAACCCAGTTGTGAAGGGACTTGGCACACAATTACTCAAATTCCTTCAAGGCCAGAGTGGTTTAAAGAAACAATATGTCAGAGTTGTACTCTTGACCTTCAAATCTCTTTCTAAATCCTGTCATCTTCTAGTTCTGAAATTCTCCTTCATCTATCATTTCTCATCTATATTGCTGGCTAATGATGCAGTCACAGCCCCCATTGTCCCTTATTCCGCCATGATGGCCTCTTCTTCATGTGCTCATAAGCTTTCTTATGTAACTTGTATGTCTTCTGGTGGCTCTTGTCCCTTACTTGCTTGATAAAACCCCATGATATAGCAGGACACAAAGCCCTCCTTATAACATCTAGTGAGTCCCAAAAGCTAAAGCCCCTGTGGCCTGGTGAAGAGGAATATTTATGCAGCTTTTCAAAGGAAATTCCTTTTCTGCCAGGCCCTAATTTAGTTACTTGGTTCTTAATGGTGTGTGCAAATTTTTCACCTCTCCAAGATGTAGATATATTTTAGATATGTTGCTTTTGTTTTTGATTCAAGATTCTATCAAGAAATAATATATTTTCTATCCTGATTTTGCTGGGCTTCTACTATGGATATGCATAACTTTGTTTCAAAGATTCAGACAGCATGAATTTATTTCCTCTGTTTTATAAGGAACAGAGAAAGAAAAATAAAGAAGGAAAGAAAGAAAGAAAGAAAGAAAGAAAGAAAGAAAGAAAGAAAGAAAGAAGAAAGAAAGAAAGAAAGAAAGAAAGAAAGAAAGAAAGAAAGAAAGAAAGAAAGAAAGAAAAAATGAACAGCAAGGCCATCATCAATATAGGTTCACTGCTTCCCAGAGAAAGTGCCATTTCCCAGGTGAATGGACTCCATCTTTAGTTATTGAGATGATTGACTAGTGTAACATCGAACTGCAATTCTTCCTTTCATTCTGGGTCTCTGAAATATAGACTTCCTATTTTAAGAGAAATATTACAATATAATCAACACAGAGGAATTGACAGAAAGACACAGCTAAACCTAAAGAACATGTCATATTTTTTCATTGTTTCCTTGTGAATTACATAAATCACTGCGTTGTTCCACACTTCACAAATATTAGCAATGATTTGAAGTTCATCTTTTTATCAGATTCTGAAAGTATTTTCATTTGCTGTGATAAATGTTCTTGGCCTCTGAGGTAAGATTTGTCCTGGCTCTTAACTTCTTTTTGGAGGCAGTTAGTTTCATGTCCATCCTGGGGAGGGAAAAGTATCTCTTCAAGAAATGTTCTCACATGGTAGAAAACATGGTCTTTCTACCACCTTCCAGCTCTCTTCTCTTGGTTCTTTTTCTTTTTCCCTTATAGATTGCTATACAATACCGTTCTTTTTCATTTTACAATGCAAAGTATTTGACGTTTTCTCAGTTTTTGCTCCAAACTCTAGTACAAAATCCCTAGGGATCCCTTAAAGAAATAAGAAATGGCTATATTTTATAGTACTTCCCCATCAAAGGCATCATCAAAGTTATCACCAGCAGTATCTGTCTATCATAGTAATTTTACTCCTAGATCTTTCAGCTTCTTGCTTTTTCACTTCAGCTTTGAACGAGAATGCTGTTCATTGATCTTTAGGACCTAGAACCTATTACGGTTTTCAGAGGGATTTGCTGCAGGAGAAATTTCCCTAGCTTCGGCTCAGGATCTGTATTTAACTACACCACTATGAGCCGCCAAGGTAAGCAACTGTATCATTTTTGCTGTGGTGTTACTGCATCCTGGATAGAACCTGAAGTCTCTCAGTTATCTGTGGAGTTGCGACTTTTCTTAATTGAGAAAAATTAGAGTTTCCCAGTGCTTATCTGACACAGTTGGATATGGGAAAGTGCTAATGGTCCAGCAACTGCTTCAAATAGATTTTAATAAAACCACTTCCAAAAAGCCATGTGCAACTGAGATAAGAATATGAAAGAAATCCACAAGCTGGAAGGAGGTGAGGGAGACAACAAAAAAAGGTCTTATTGTGTAGGTCTTGTGGGGTGTAATGAAGTTAGTCCTAGAAGGGCCTGTGGCTTTCAAAAGTTTCTACTGCCATCCACCCTGGGATTCTTTTTCTTTTCCCATCCTACAGGCATGCTGCAAAATTGAAAATTATAACTCAATCATGCAGGCTGTAGAGAATCTGCCTGCTTTGAACCTGAATAAGTACTGCGTTAGACATTGTTGATTACACAAAGATGAATAAGCCCAGCCCTAACCTTCAGGAGCTTGCAGTCTACTTCCTAGACAGATAACCAACTAAGTATAAGACGACAATGTTAATAGAAAAATGGACGCTCTCGTAGAAAAGACAAGGACTAATTAACATTTACCTACAAAATCAGAGAAAATTACAGAACAGTGGTTTTTCATTCAATTTTAAAGAAAAAGTATATTTCAAAATTCTTCGAGGGGGTGAAAAGTCATTTAATGGAAGAAGGACTGTGAAAATGGGAAAAGGAACAGCTGTTAGGGGAGGTTGAGGCATTGAAGATGCAGAAATATGAGACATGCAGAAGGATTTTGGGGGATGCTTTTGAAAATGTATTTTGAAACTTGACGATCTAAGAGTTTAGACTTTTTCCTTTGAACAACAGGAAAGCCATGCACAGTGTTCAGGTTGAACATGATAAAAACCGTATCATACACTGCAGCAGAATGGGCTGGATGGGGTTGAGGCAGAAAGACTAACGTAGAACCTATTTCATTTCAGCAAATAAGGAATATAAAGATTGTAAGAGCTAGTAAGGATCTGAGCTGAAGCTGTTATCATGGAGCTGGAGAGAAAGGGGACAACTGACAGCACATTGCAGAATAAACATGGGGCTCAGAAAATATAGGTGAACTCCTACAACTTCTGGCAAAGTTCTCAGGACAAGGAGTCAGGAAACTAGTTTCCCCTATACCGAGTTATCATCATTAATAACTATATGAGATATTTGTGTCCTTAACTTCTGCACTCTCTTGTCCCTAAAGGTAATGCTGTGATTCTAGTGTTTGCCAGGGAAAAGGAAGAGTCATTAAAAGAGCAAGTTATGAGTCTTTCATTTTTGACACCCAGATCCTACACACCATCAACTGAATGGCATGTGCCGTACTTTATGTATTACAAAATGAATGTCATGAAACTCACACAGAAAAGGGAGGGGGACAGAAGGCAAAGCAGGGAGAGGGGAGATGGGAGCGCAGAGATAGACATTATTAGTCTCTTATTTCTCTATTTCTTAATGGACTGTTTCAGGAGGCAGAGGAAGGACCCAATTTGGACCATTGGCCAAGCCTAAAATATCCTCCTGCCCAGCACCTGGCCTTTTTGGCTCTTTTCAACCATTTTTGGTAATTTTGGACGCTTAATTTGGCTGCTATGTTCTTTGGAAAGCTTTCCCTGGGGTCAGGTCCCAGCCGTCATCACTGGCTAAAACAGAATGCGGAAAGATAATACCCACAATGGAAAATACCAGCAGGGATTTTGATGACAGTTTTCATGAAATAAAAATAATTAAAAGCAAGAATGAATATCTTTATGGCCACAGCCCATACACTCTATAGGCAGCTTAGGGAAGGCATCGTTGGAAAGTCTTACCTATATTTAATTTTGTGTTTAATCTAGAGGAAACTCGGGGATGTCAGAATCCAGAATCACATGCAAAAAATTGGTTCTTTGAAAGAAAATTATATGAGGGTGACATTATCTAGAGAAGGAGACCTAATGCAGAGTTATATGTCAAAGGATTAATTTATCTGGAAATTCTCCTTCTTGACCAATATTCTTACTCTCCAATTTCTATGTACTTATTGACGCATCACATCTTTACACTGTGTCTTTCTCAGATTTAGTGTGAGTTCATCTGGCAAACACAGTGAAAAATTAAAATAATCTAGCTGGCCCTTTGCCATCTATTTGGCAGCTGGTAGTGAATCCTTGGTGAATTCTTCTCTTATTTTCTGACTTTTCCTGAGACTGAAGACAAGGAGTCTGAGAAGAGTACAATCATTCCAAAAGTAAGAAAGTACATCTGCAAATATGAGTAAATGTTCAAGTTGCTTAAATTCTATATTTACCTGCAGCAAAGAAGGAGAAAGCAGAAAAGGACTCAACATTTCAAATACGGGTGATCATCATTTCTCCAGGAGTAACAGGCTCCCCTTGGAGAAAGAAATTACAAATTACTAATAGTTCATATGGCATAAAATTGGAAATTCTGAGAAAAATAAATATGTTCTTCCATTTCTAGAGTTTGCAGTTGACTACAAGGCAGGAGGATGCAATATTAATAGGCAGCTATCAAATAAGATTGTGATATTAAATTACATAGTCAATTTAATGTTCTGGGTCAGTTAACAAAGAAATCTGTTCTCTCACTGCCACTAATTTAGAGCTTTCAATACTGGATTCTGTAGCCTTTTTTTTTCTGATGGGGATGATTTGATTATCAAATTCTTCCATAAACATCTGCAACAGCTGTATAAGAAATCCCAGACACACTGACCTTTCTCCTGTTTTAGTCTGAGGGTGGAAATAAGAACATAATCCCCCGCAGTGAGCTGGTGGAGCAGAGTTGGGACAGGCTATGAAATGCAGCTGTTGACTTTCCACACGATACACTTTAGGAGAAAGTGTACAGGATATTTGCCCGTATGTCCCAGTTGGTTTATGCATGTGACCTCAAGCATACTTACTCACACACATACATATATCCAAAATGAGCTGGGCAAAAGATACACAAAAATGTACATGAGACATTACTTGCATTTGGAGATAAAGTTTTTTTCTTGGGAATCTTTCTAGCTCTTTTTTTCTAGCTAGCAATGAAAACACCATGTTCCTTCTCAAGTAGTAGTAGCAAATTGTCTTTCTGTCTTGCATGCACAGATTGCTAAATAGTTCTCTTAACCCTGTGTTAAAAATGATACTAAGAAGGAATCAGACTTAGCCAGAAAAGTTGACAGGGTGCATTTCATCATTCCAGAGGAGGATTTGGTTATGCACATCATAACCTTGCAAGAGGTTATAACTCTACGCCTCAAATATCATGACGCAAGGACTAGGGATATATGAGCAAAAGCCTGTAAGACATAGTGTGCTTTCTGGTGTGCAGTCCAGTGTCCAAAACATCTAAATAGTACATTTTTTTTCAACTGTTTACTGTCTGCCAGCTGCAGGCACTAGACCATGGTCTGAGGTGACAATGAGGAAAAAGACTGATACACCTGAGAACTGGGCAACAGCTAAAAGCCGAGTAACTGACAACCAGCGAAGTCACCTCAGGCTTGGCGTTGTGGAATGTAGCCCCTGCAGACACATACAGAAGGAAAAGAACTGACAGATTGCCAAATACATCTTTCTGTTCACAAATAAATGCATAAAAGCGCTTGCCATGGAATCACAAGAGGACATGGCTGTGATAACCTCAGATATTCTGTTAAATTCAGGCTCAGGTCTAACAGTGTGGTGAACTTAAAAGACCTTAACCATTGTAATTCATCATCTGAAAGACTTAAGGGCAGAAAAATCTATTTGGTACTTTGACCACATTTTCAATTCTGAAAGTTTCCCAAGTGAAACAAGGCATGGCAGAGTCAACAGAGAATGGTATGATATTGCATTTAGCAGTTGGAAGAAAAAAAATCAAGAGTTTTTGTAGAGGTAAAGGTTTTTGGAAAAGAATTCACGTCTACAATATGTTTGTTTGTTCAGTACTAATCTTTAGCAGTCCTGCTGGTAGATTTAAAAAATGGCCCCCTGGTCTTCTCAGACCTGCTGAAGGTACAGGCAATATTGACTACTTATTTACATAGGTTTTTGCTGGAGGATTAGGAAAATATAAAAACCAAAGCCTCTTTTCTCTGTGCTTCATCACAAACTGGTATGTACACAGGGAATAGTCACTAATTAATTTTGACTGAATCTGACAGGAAATAATTTAATTCAGCTGCATGAACAGATATTTGCTGTTTCTTAAACTATGTTCTAATTTTTTTTTCCATTTAGTTTTCTCTGCTTTGCATTATCTATGCTTCAGTTCTTCTTCTCTAATGCATATTTAAGACTTTTATTTTGGAGGCATAAGCTCATGACAGTGGTCCTCTGGTAACACAGTTAATTGGCATGGGAGGAACTGCAGTGCGTCGGTTATCTCCACACATCAGGCACCGTGTTAGGCAGGAGAAAAGAAAAGCTGCTATTTGTGGTTATATCAGAAACTTTAAGCATAGTATAATGCACGATATTCTCGGAAAGGAAAATACCATTCCCAATAAAGTGCTCTCATACTTTGATGATGTATGTTCAGGGTGATTTGTTACCCTGTTGGACTAACCATTGACTGTCAGTGAAAACTCACTTGCTTTTTAGACCTGTTTTATGTTCACAGCAGTTTCTTAAGAAGATACAGGTTTTCCATATATGGTCTGTGTCTACATATGTACAACCTCTTGCATTATCATCATTCTTTTCTAGAATAGTGCATTTGTTACAACTGATACAGCTGTATCTACATAGTGTCATGACCACCAAAAGGTGATACAGATTCTCACATTAGGGATCTCTTTTGCTATAGGTACATTCAATGGGGAATGGCAGGTATTCATCACTACGATACCATACAGAGTGATTTCACAGCCCTAAGCATTCTGTGTTCTAATTCATCCTTCTTCCCCCACATAAACCCCACCTTTAATCTGTTAATTATCTCCATGGTTTATCTTTTCCAGAATTTCTTATAGTTGGAATTGTTTGGTATGTCAGCCCTTTAAATTGGCTTCTTTTTCATGATTAAAGCTGTTGTAAATAGCCATATGTTGGATTTTGTGTAGATATATATTTATAACTCTTTTGGGTAAATACTAGAGGATATAATTACTGGATCACATGATAAAAGTATATTTAGTTTTATAAAAAAACCAGGAAATTCTAGTCCAAAGTGGCTATACTATTTCACATTCCCACAAGCAGTGAGAATGAAATTCTGCACTTCACATGCTCGAAAATATTTGGTATTGTCAGTATTCTGGTTTGGAGCCATCCCATTAGATGTGTAGCGGTATCTCATTGCTTTGATTTGCATTTCCATGGTGACCTATGAGGTAGAGCATTTTTCCTTATGATTCTTTAAGAGTTGTATGTGTTAATTGATCAGCTGTCCATTAAGGTCTTTGCCTGGTTTTTAATCTTTTAAGTGTCATTTTTACTCTTAGGCTTTAAGAGTTTCTTGTATATTTTAGACAGTCCCTTAAAAGATACAGTATTTTTCAAATATTTTCTCTGAGTCTGTGGCTGATCTTTGTATTTCCTCGGCACTATCACATAGCAGTAAAATTTAATTTTAATGAAGTCAAGCTTATTAACTCTTGATTTTATTAATAGATCTAAACAGTTGTTATCAAAGTCAAAGTTACCTAGAATTTCTCCTATGCTATCTTCTTGGAGTTTTATAGTTTTGCCTCCTAAATTGTTTGTGGTCTATGTTAATTTTTGAAAGATGCAAGTTCTATATTTAGATTATTTTGGTGGGGTGGGAAGCAGTGTGCATACATAGATAACCAGTTATTCCAGAACCATTTGTTGAAGAGACTATCTTTTCTCCGTTGTATTGCCTTTATTCATTTGTTAAAGATTAGTTGGTTACATTCACGTGGATCATTTTCTGGACTCTATTCTGTTCCACTGATTTGTTTATCAGTTTATTTACCAACATCACCCTGTCTCAGTTGTTATAGCTTTATAATAAGCTTTGATGGCAGAGAGTGTCAGTATTCTGACTTTATTTTTTCTGTTAGCGTTGTATTATCTTTTTTTGGTCTTTTCCTTCTCCATATAAACTTTAGAAGCAGTTTTTTGACAATCACAAAACATTAATTTTCATTGGTATTACATTAAATGCTGCGAATAACTAGCATCTTGGTAAAATAGAGTCTACATATTTGTACAGGGAATAGGCCTCCATTTATTTAGTGCTTTGATTGCTATCATCAAGGTAATTTTTCTCATAAAGATCTTGTACATATTTAGTTAAACTCATACCTAAATATTTTTTTTGAAGAGTTGCTAATATAAAGGCATTATATTTTTAATTTTCCTAAAAACTCTTTGGATAGTTAGTTCATGTGGGTAATGCTGGCCTGAGTGTGGTATAGGAAGTAACCCTTTTTCTTCTATCTTCTGAAAGAGATTGTACAATTTTAGTATGATTTATTCCTTAAATATGTGGCAATAAGTCACCATTGAAGCTTCTTAGGCCTCCTGTTTTCTGTTTTGAAAAATTATGAATTGCCAGTTCGTTTCTTAAATAGGCATAGACTTATTCAGATTGCTTGTTTCATCTTGTGTGAATTTTGGCATGCAGTGTCTTTCAAGCAATTGCTGCATTTCATTTCATTCTGAAATTTGTGAGAATGGAGTTGTTAAATCTTCCTTTATTGTCCATTTAATAGATGTGGGTGGTGATGTTCCCCTTTCATTGCTGATATTAGTACTCTGTCTCTTCTTCCCTTTAAGCCTGTCATTGATCTTTTAGATGCACAGGCTTTTGATTTTGTTATTCTTTGCTGTTTGTATGTCTATAATATCACTGATTTATTGCCCTTGTTTTTGTTATTTCTTGCAATTCTACTTACTTGAGATTAAATTTGCTCTTCTTTTTATGGTTTTCTATCACAGAAGCTCAGATTATTGATGTTGGATCTTTCTTTTCTTTCATAAGACTCACATTCATTGCTATAAAATTTCCTCTACATACTACTTTCAATGATTCCCTAAATTTTAAAAAGTTGTAATTTCAATTTCATTTAGTCCAAAATATTTTTTTAACTGTTACTGATATTTCTTTTTGACCTGTGTTTTGTAGAGGTATACTGTCCTAGTATTTTGGAATTTCCCTTAACTTTTTATTACCCATTTTTAGTTTACATCTCTGTGCTTTAGGAACAGATATAATATGATTCCTCATCTTTTACACTAAGGTGTGTCTTCATGCCACCATATGGATTATAATGCTTTATATTACACCTGATCTTGAATAGAATATATAGTGTGTTGTGTGGTGAAGTAGTATACATATGTTCACTTTATCTAGTTGTTGTAGTGGTATAATTAAGTTCAATTCTATCATTACTATTTTTTTTCCAATGATGGCAAAGTTTCACATTTATTAAAGGTAGGAAAAAGCAGGTTCTATAGAACAAGTTTGGACCAAGTAAAAGTAGAAAAAAGGAAGAAAAATAAAAATAATACACCTTACAATGTACAGTGGGCTACTAGAAAAAGCTACAATAGCCTATATTTAATGATTTTTGTTTGCTGTATCTATCAATGTTTCATAGAGAGTGGTAAAGTCTTTAACAGAGTATTCACCTATTTCTCTTTGCAGTTTTATCAGTTTTGCTTTACATGTATTTACACTGTTATTAAGCAAGGCTGATGACTTTTGACAAAATATTTTTGTTTACTTGCATCTAGTTAAAATTTATAACTATTCTCTTGTCATATGTTATGTTACTACTACAAAAGAATATTCAAATTGTCCTAAAAGGAATCTTTTTCCTTTGTGTGCAAACATGAAGTGAAAATGTGCTCATAATTCATTGAACAAATACTTTAGCTAGGTACACCTTAAACATATTTTGTCTAATCTTCCTGGGTGATCTGTTGGTTGCAACATCTCATTTTTCTTATAAATACTTAAAGTCTAGAAAAGTTACCCAGGAAAGTGTAGCTAGTTAGTAGATGAATTTAATTCTATCAAAAACTCATATCTCTAATTCTAAAATACTTTCCAAGTGTGAATACTTTTCAAGTTATCTCTTTCAGTGGGCTTGAAGATTCTGTATTCTAATTTTCTTGGATATCTTGTATTTCCAAAGTGCAAAGGTCTATTTTAGGTTGCACTGTTAATACGTCTATGTGTGTGGCTGTGGGGAGATGCTTCCACTTCACATGGTAACATAAATTAGTCAGCTCAGTACATGGAGACTGGTCTTTGTAACTTCTGTGTTCTGGAAGATCTAAAACAGATACAACATCATCATCATTTTGTATAGAAAATACTTACAAGGTATGATTGAATTATATTGTGAATATTTAAATTTTTAAAATGTATATTATAATAAAAGACATGTTGCCATTTATCCCCCTCAAAGTACTCTCCCTTCCTTGGAAAACACTTATTTATCATCCTTGCTATTTTCTGAAGCAGTTCTGGAAATACTCTTTCATGAGTGTCATTATGAGATGTGATTTTAAAACAATACAATGCATGTTGCTGATGAGTGACAGGAAGTGGGAGGGCAATTATACCTATTCAATTATCCTTATTTCTACTCACTCCCTACCCTTATTCACTGGATCTGGTACCACACAGCTTCTGACTGTTACCAGGAGAGGTAAATGCTTTGAATTGATTCAGGACATTGAAGGAAGCCACAACAGACCAACTAAAGATATTCACATAAGAAGACTTCCAGAATTGCTTCAGAAAGTGGTGAGAATGATGGATAAATGTGTGCAAAGTGAGAAAGTGTATTTTGAGGCAGATTAATGGCAACATGTGTTTGATTTTAATTTTTTAAAAACTTTAAACATTCACTGTATATTTTGATCACACTTCATGTATATCTATTCCATTGTATTGGACAATCTATCTAGATCACACCCTTGAATCCCATTATGGAAGATAATAATGTCTATTATATTGTAAAATAGATATTATTTCCTCCTTTATATGAAGAAGGAAATTGAATTTCAGAGAATTAGATTAATGTGCTCAAGCATACAGAGCTGCAAAATGGCCAAGCCCTACACTCATGTTCACAGAATGAATTAATAAAAGTTAGCATTTTTCCACTACATACACATTCTCCAAGCTGCCTTCTGATGTTATTTCATCAGTGATGCCATTTCTTCTCAATAGGGTTGAAAGCCTTCTTTGAAGATTAATTTGTGTTTATAATTTTTCAAGAGGAATTGTGACTCTCCTGTGACCTTCTCCTCTCCATTTCACTGTCTCAAGCCACTATATAACCATTTCTTAAAAGTTCTCCTTGAGTTCGATTCCTGGCCCCAAAAAAAAACAGTTCTCCCTCACTTTCTGGGAATAAAAGACATTTTCAAAGTTTCTATGCCTATAAGGAAATGGTAGGGATTCTTAACCAGGTGGTTGTCAAGCTTGGCACAGTATTCATTTTAGTCTCTCAAGTGGTCACTCATGGCTTTTTGTGTGCTTGGTCCAGATGTTGGGGTTAGTAGGTAAGTCCCCCCCAATTTTTCCCCTTTGCAGGTGAGTTTTTGATGGGAAGGAGGAGGGTATCTGCTCAGATTCTAAGAGACGGACTTTCCCTTAAAGTCATAGACTACCGCTCAACTCTTATTGAACATATTACTTGTGTTTGAGGCAGAATTCTATTTTTTGTTCCTGGGAATTGAACTCAGGACTTGCCAGGCAGGTGTTTATGTCGCTGAGCTACACCCCCAGCTCACTACTTGTTCTTGAAATACATGAATGAGTTACAACTCTTACATCTTTTGATCTTCATAGCAAATATTACCACATCTATTAGAGAAATGAAGGAATTGAGGCTTAAAGAAGGTCAAGGTCTTGCTTAAAGTCACAAAATGAATTACTAAAAGAGATAAGGCTAGAATATAACCCTACTTACGTACCATACTGCATGGATGCCTTCTTATCTCTTTGGTCCTGCAACATACAACAGACAGACATGGGAGGAACTAGCTCTTACAATTAATATTCAAAACTGCACCTTCCTTAAGAGACTGCCACACCCCCTGCCTTTGTGCTATTTACTTTTCCAGATGATTGTTCACACCCCATGGCAGGCAAGCCTGTGTTCCCCAATGATGTCAGCAGAGGTCTGGTGCCTCCATTATATTTGGTTGGGCGAGTTTCTTGTTCTGTGACAATCTGTGGAGAACACACATTATAAATCAGAAGCCCATGGAAAGTTCAGGAATGAAAGAAATATTGTGCAAACCTGAGGAGCTGAGAGCTCATTTTTGAAACCCTGCAGGAAACAAAACAAAACAAAATCATGGCCTTAAAAAACACATTTCCTTCTCTCTCTGAGAAATGTGTCAGTGCCATTTGTCGGCCACATTATATATTCTCTTTTGTACTGGCAGAGTTCCAGGAGGGTGGAGTTGATCTTGGTTCATCCTCCAGACAGAGAAAAAATATAAAATGGGAAGGAACTAGGAAGTCTTAGAGAACCTAAGAGATGAAGAGGCTAACCAAGCTGGGCCATCTGTACAGATAATGACTAGCCATGTGAATTAATTTGTTAAAATACCTGGATTCAAATCCCAACTCAACCACTTACCTGCACGCGGAAGTTTCATTATTGAAGACAGTGGCTTAGTTCAAGATATTGAATATTTCTAGTTGGTAAAATCCTAGGTCCTGTGGTGATTAGAAAAGCAGGATCAAGAATTGGGTACAAGTACTATAACACTAAGAAGGATAAACATCTAATATTTACACTGCACCGGTCTTGTGCTGAGCAAGTGCTTGGTACTTCTTAAACATTGCACCACTGTATTTTATTCTTCCCATTTATTCAATTCTTAGGACTCCTTAAGAGTCCAAGATTCAGATTCAGGATTTTTCTTTACTCTTTGACATGATACATATTTTGCAGTAATCTTGTCTGTAGTACCTAAATCAAATCTTCCAGGCTTAAAAGGTTTAGCGGAAAATAGAAAATTTATTTCTGAGGGGCTGTTAGAAGAACAGGATAACATTATAAAGGAGAAATACTTTCTCTGAGAAGAAATTATAAAAGAAAGGGTACAGAAAATTTGCTCTTACTAATTATGCTCCCAATATGCCCAGGTTTTAACCAGCATGAGGTGAAAGATGTTATCATATAAATATTACATCTGAATCCTGCTAGCCTGAACCCTGAACATAACAACACCTTATAAAGTGGCCCAGGGCATTTAGATCCCCACTGAGATTCTACACCTGCCACAGAAGCTTCTATGTAGACCTGCAGAATTGTGCAGCCAATGCCACTGTGTTTGTCTTTGCCAGGCATCCTTGAGGGTAGATACTGGCTGATTACTTAGACACCCAGTCCTGATTTTTTATGATGCACAGATAGCCTGAGGGTCATCCAAGAAGCAAATAGGGAGGTTCAAAATTCTAGATTCTGTTCTATAAGGCAGAGTTTCTTGGTATTGCATAGTTTTCTGAGACAATTTTTCTAGATTGCATACCCTTAGCTATTTATTGAGTATGCATACACCACCAGGTAATGCTATTAAGAAGAATTCAAGTTCTGGAACACAATTGGATTTAGGCCACTGCTAAGTTACTGAGTCTATGTCAATACACCACAATATTTTCTTGCTCATGATTCTTACTCTGGGTTTTTAGAAGACTGAAAAAAATCACTTCTTGACAATGTGCCGATGGGGTCTGAGGGAAAGAGTTGAAGGCAATTCCAAAGGAGGATGTTTCACACAGGCTACCACGTTGAAAACTTACACTTGCACACAGCTTCCACATACTTCATGCCTCTTTGGCTCATTATTTCTATCAATATTATAGGCTGAATTATTACCTCCAAAATTCATAGATTTATATCCAAGTGCATTGCCTCAGAATGTACTTTGAAATTGAGTATTCAAAGGTATAATTGAGTTAAAATGAGGCCATTATAGTAGAGTACTAATCCAATATGACTGCTATCCTCATAAGAAGAGGATAAGATAACAGGGATGCACAAGAACAGAGAGATGACAATGTGGGATGAAACAGTGAAAAGGCAGCTAGCCACAAGCTCAAAACAGAAGTGTGGAACAGCCTTGCTTTACAGTTATGAGAAGAAACTACCCTACCAGTATGCTGTCCTTCAACTTCCAGCCTTCAGGACTGTGAGCAAACAAATTTCTATTGTTTAATCCATTCAGGCTTTTCTAGGTTGTATTTTATCTCCCACAATTAACAAATGCTACTTTATGTCATATCTAATAAAGAAGCTAGTCATAAACAAATTTTGCAAACAAAGCTACTCCACCAGTATTTTAGATCTCAAGTTGAACCCAATTTCTCCCTAACCACAGACCCATCAGATGTAATCATCTCCTACAAAATACTTTCACAGATATTGCTTCCCAGATCATGGATAGTTCCTATAAATGTATTATCTGGCTCTGTACCAAAGCTGTCTTTCTTCTGAAGCTTAGGACACTATGCCTTGCCTAGGAGGACATTATTGTATCCTTCATTAGTGCCATTTACTAGATATCCAAGGTCTAACCACTTCTATGTCTACCAACTGTGGTATCTTCTCAGCTTCCCAAACAGAAAAAAGCTAGTTCTAATATTTACTAGTTTAATTCTCTCAGGACAGTCATTTAATATTTCAAAACTTAAGGGGGTTTTTTTTAGTCTGCAAAACGACATAATGCTCATTTTATTTCAGGTAGTTATAATGAAGTATCATAAATGGTGCGGCTTATAAACAGTGGGAATTTATTTCTCACTATTTCGGAGGCTAGGAAATCTGAGATCAGGTGCCAGGATGATAGTTGTAGAAAAGGGTGTCTTCTTGCTGTGTCACTGTGACAGAAAGAGCTCTAGCTAGTTCTTTGATATCTTCATCTGACACTAAGTCCATTCCTGACCACTCAACCTTCATGACCTAATTAATTACCTTCTGAACCCACATGTTTTGATACTACATTGGTATTAAGGTTTCAAGGTATGAATTTGGGGAAGATGCAAACATTCAATCCATGCATGGCACAAGGTAATCATTCAACAAATGTTCAGGTGAGTTATCGATCACCGTCACTATTGTTGCTTTTGGAAGAAGCCATTCTCTTCAGAAGGTTTCTAATTTGCTTTTGTTGACTGCTCCTGCAATGTTGCAGTAAATAAAGCAATTTCTCTGATCTGGGGCATTTTCTTATCAGTCTCTATTATTAGTCTCCATCCAAGTAAAATTGCTGCTCTCTACAACACTCAAAATCTATCAGGCTTGGAGAACTACTTTCCCTTCTCTTCAGAAAACATAAGGTGAGGTGGAGAAGAAATGGCAAAAGATTTGTTTCCTTCTAGAATTGCCTCAAGAACACACTCTTCATTCAGATGAAGAATGAGAATCTTTAACAATAACCTTTGGTCACATACATTACATACTGGAGACACTATATTTAGAAGAACACAGAAAGCCTGCGTGCAATCCTACAGTTTAAATTTGCCTTAGGCCAAACTCAATTTTAAATCTTCAAATTTAAATCTTCATATATCCTATAATGATCTTCATTATCAGTTTCTTGGATGGCATATCTGTGTCTTCGCTATGGACGTATATATTTCTCACAGTGACTCAGTTTTTATAAAAAAAGAAAACTAAAACATTTAAATAGCATATGTGTGTTCATTTCTCATACCAGCCTTTTACATTAATTATTTTATTTCCACTTTACATATAATAAAATCAAAACCCGGAGAAGCTAAATAACTTAACCAAGTTCAAGCTGTGGTTCATTCAGTTCTTGTTAATTTATGCTGGAGTTTTTATACATATCATGACATGTATTCTAGCACAATGTAATAGCAGAGGAATAATAGATTGGGTTGAGAGAAGGAGACAATGTTCTCATTATACAAAGAGAATATTATTACTTTAAAAAATTGAAATGCACATCAACAAAATTAAAAAAGTAAAAAATTATCTGTAATTCTACCACCTAGAGATCATCACTTCCATCATTTTTATTGATTAAACAATAACTGCTTCTTACAGGAGACCCTTAATTATTAATACCAAAGAAAGGGAGAGGAATGGGCCGAGAATCTAAAAATCATTTCTGTTTGCATCGTGTGCTTTTGGGAGCACAAAATTAACCTTTTTGATCAAGCTCTGCATGGGCTAATTACTAAAATTACTTTTCCTTTCCCAACTCATCCCAAGTCAAGGCTTAGCCCCACAAGCATCTTGGTAACAGGGGATTAAACATGTGCTGTAGCTAATTTAAGAACTGGGGACTCCACACATGGATAATTAAGATCTGATTGCAAAGCAAAATCTCACTCATTGTTGTAGTGTGGGGCTCTCCAGCATTTTAGATACTTTATCCTCAGAGTAATCTTGAAAGGTAGATTCAATTCAATTTCCCAGGCATTCATAGTGACACTGATCCACTTTGCACTGTGCTCAAATGTTCAGGAAACAATCTCTGATTAAGTGGGACATGGAATCCAGTAAAGGAGACAGTTATGCATTCCGCTAACTTTAATAGTAGTAACAATGACCACTGCAGTTAATACCTATTGAGCACTTGCCTTAGGCCAAACTCAATTTTAAATCTTCAAATGTATGAACTCTTCTTATTTCATGTGAAACAGAGTGGGGCAAAGCAAATGTGTACTTGAAGGAGACTGATTTAAGTATTGAGGAAGTTTCAAGGACAAGAAAATAGCTGGAAGCTCATGGGCTAAAGTGATCAGGTTTCCAAACTTTAACCCAATGGTCCCCCAACAGTTAAAGCAAGTAAAACAGGTGGTGTGGGTAGGAGTCCTCCCACTCCTCCTGTTGTCTCTCTCCCTTTCTATGCTTATGAGTGCCTGGCTCACAGTACTGCTGTTTTAGAAATGGTGTCCCCAATTGGTAGGGGTCATTTCCTGAGAAACGCTGATGCTTCTCTCTTAATTTTGGTAAAAACGATAATCCAGGGTAAGACTCTAAATGGTTCAGCCTAAGTGCTGTTATGGTTTGGATCTTACATGTCAGCCAAAGGCCATGTGTCAAAGGCGTGGTCCTAGGTTGTAGCACTATAGGAGGCGGTGAAAACTTCAGGAGGCTTCTTCCAACGAAGAAGCAGGTCATAAAGTCAAACTCTGACAGGGCATACTGGAACCTTGATCCCCAACTCTTCTCCTCCTCTATCCCTCCCAATTTTCTTCCTGGATACCATAAGGTGAGCAGCTTTGCTCCACTACAAACCCCTACACACCCCAACATGGTGTTCTCCCTCGACACTGGCCCAAAGCAACCACGGGCTCAACCCCACTGTGAGCCGAAATACTCTTCTCCTCCTTTCAATTGAACTCACAGGTTTTGCCACAGGGATGAAGTGCTAACACCATCACCAATGCTCGGTCTGATCAGCTATGTTCAGTGGGGTGCTAATCAAGCTAGGGCAACTGAAAGAGTCAGTCATTGGTAGTGAGAACCCAAGGATATGAAGTTAGAATGCTGGTGGCCCTGATGGCCATAAAAACAGACCATCAAATCTGGGGTTTAGGGCAGTGCTATTGACTCACAGATTCCTTACTGGGTCTGCATTCATGGAAAACACACTGCCTCCAACCAACAACTCAGCATGACAGGCAGAGGAAGGCAGAAGCCTTTCTGGGAGTTGGGCAACTTTGGCTCCAGGATGCCTCACAGCATAGCTGAGACTTTCTTAGAACTGCAGGCAACCAGGGGAAGCCAACACTGCCTATTCAGTATTCCTTGCTCCTTTCTACAAACTTCACAGGGGTCATACCTACAGCACTCCTTGATAGCTCTTTCTGCCTCTTCTGGTTCTCTTCCCCATAAATGCCACACACATCTGATTTCATTTGGCGCCTGCTTCTCTGAGGAGGTGATTTAATGTGGAGCCTTTCTCTTTATTTGATCTTTTATCACTAAAGGCCAGATAGATTCATCACAAGGCAGTGATGGTATTCTAAGAAGTGAAGCCCAAATAGGGGAGCACTTCACAGATATCATATTTGCCAGTGATCAATTGGTTATAATAAGCTGCATGTCAGGCCCAGAATGGATATGGACGAGAATTACCCAAGGGTGTGGATACATAAGGGTGTGGTTCCCTGGTCACTATCAGTGTAAAGAGCTAATAAAACTAAAGGTTTAATTCTGTGAAGGACTGGAGGAAGGGGCAAACAAACAACAACTACCTGCCTTTCCCACGAAAAATAACTTACAGGAAGGTATTTTCACACATTGTCTGTTAGAGGAAAGCTATATAAAAGCATAGATGATGAGACAAAATTTGTTCTATAAATTGTTATAGGTGGATTTTTGGTTGTTTTGTTTTTTAGAAAAAAGGTCTTGTCTGTATATAATTGACTCATTTTTATCCCTCAATTGTTAGCAGTTGGTATTTATTTGCACAAACAGGAAGGCAAACAAAAAGCTTTAGAAACAGCAAGTTAAAAGATACTTTTTCCATGTGACATACTCTGTCTGGCAACTTTGCATTCAGCAAATCACCTATGAAAACACTCTAGAGATGGCAGTGAACAGCACTGGAGGTGAGTGGATTAGCCATGGTGCTGGCCATGGCTGGCCATGATGCTCTGCTATTGTTTGGAGGAAAAGAAATACATAGGAAAATGATTTCCTTTTGAAACCTTTCCTACAAATTACACAGACTTGGTTTCACTGCTGCCTCTTCATCCTGTTAAACCAGTCTGGGCACCTAGCGGCTTCCTTTTCAACTTTTAAAACTAGCTTTAGCCCCCATCATACTGCATTCAAGAGGAATTGAAGAGGAACCAACGAGTTAATGAAATACTCTCTTTCCTCTAGAAATATTTCCTTTGTAAAGGTGGGAAAATTGCTTGGAAATAGGTGGACTTTGATTTTACTGTTCACGCCCTTGAGCTCTGTTTTAAAGATTTATGATTTTCAATTGAATTGCGTGCCTTAGCCATTAGGCACATATGATGGTTATACTTTTGCAGATTGGAAAGCACTCATTTGTATGTTTTTACAATGTTTTCTGCCCAAAGCCAGTGGAAAGAGATTGATTTATTGACTGATTCTGTGTTGGCTGAGAACAAAATAACAATCCCTCTACACTGAGGTCTTTTGACAAAAGTTGAGAAATAATGTCTTGAAGCATCTCTGTGATTCAAAGTCCTGCATCTTTAGTTCAGAATTTGCCTCACCCGCATTCCAGAGAAGCACTTTAAACCCAGGTGACCCATCCATAGCCAGACCCATGGTCCTTGTGCCCCTCACGCATGGAGTCATTTCTCGGAGTTCATGTTACCAGAAGTGTTTTGTGATGACACTCTAAGTAGGCAACATAAAGCCCCACTCGCATTCACATTGATTCTAACCTCCAGGTATTACTACATTTTACACTTTTAATATTTTCCTGAATTATATAACACATCCAAGAAAGTTGCAATTAATTAGCATCTAAGCTGCATCAGCAATGAGTCTAAAGGTGAATAAAAATAAAAGCCTCTTTTTTTAATTGAAAATTAAGGGGTCACCTTCCTTTCCACATGCTGAGCTGAGCAGTCCAAGGTTTCTTGGGGGTGAGAGTGAGTCAGGTGCAGGTCATGGACACAAGCACCTCTCCAGACAGGCACAGAGGGTACACCAGTCATTACAATCCCAAGGCACAGGAATCGTGTATTTTGTTAATGAGCGAAGGATCAGGTGAATCTATAAATCCCAACAGATGACAAGCTACAGATTAGGTGTGTAGCCTTTGGTCTCCTGACAAAGAAGAACTGGGTTCCTGTGAGCAGGTGCTTGCTGGTTAGAATGTATGGCTGTGATCACGTGGTGATAAGGTTGAGCTCATGCAAATCAGATGGAGCAGCTCTGCTGGCAAGGCTGCCTCTTTCCTTGCTATATCGTCTTGTGGATGCCATCACCCTACAAATTGTCACACCTGTGCTTAGGAGGCCTCCACAATTGCCAGTGCCTTCTATGGAGCTGGCTGTGGTTTGGACCCCACTAGTTCCAAAACTCTTTTTCCCCTTCTCTCTGACTACTTGGGTTTGTCTCCAGACCCACAAGGGACTAGACTTCATAGTATCCCAAAGATGCCTCTATACCTGAAGTTTCCTCTACCCAGAATATTTTCTTGACATTTCCTTTCCTCAAATCCTTATATTCCTCCTCAAGATGCAGCATCGTTCCAACTTTATGAATTTCCTTCCATTATCTTCTTATCGTTGAAACTGATAACTCCTTCTAAGCCAGTCTAACACTCTACATACAGTTAGTTGCTGTAAAACTTTATAATCAAATAAAATTTTCCAAAGTGATGTTCTTTGCACGAACCAGAAATTCCTTCAGGACTCATCTGAGTTTCTCTCATTAACAGTTTCAGATTATCTCCCCTCTGTGATTTGGGTGGTGTGCTCAAATGTGTTGAACTAGTGCGCAAGACTGAGCAATGTTAAATCACTGCCAAAGAAAAATAAGGCAAAATATTATACATCAAAATGTGATGTGTCACCTCGGCTAGGCTACAGTGTCCGTTTCTTTGGTCAGATGCTAGTCTACATATTGTAGTGCTTTATAGCCACAAGTGACATCTATAAGAAATTGACTTTAAGTAAAGATTACCTTTAATAATGTAGGTGTATCTTATCCAACCAGTTGAGAGCCTTAAGAGTAGAAATTCAAGTTACCAGGAACAGAAGGAATTGGGCATCAAGACAGTGACAGAGAACTTTGAGTTTCCAGCTTGAAAAGCTGCTCTACAAATTTCAGGCTCTAGCTTTGAAAATCAACTCCAGACTGAGCTTTCAACTTTTTGGTCCACCCTGTAGATGGCACATTTGCCAGTTTCCATAACCACATGAGACATACCTTCAAAAACCATTGGTGTATATCTACTAATAACACACACACATCCTCTTGGCTCTTTTTCTCTAAAGAACCAACTGGTACACAAACTAAGCAGTTAGAAGAAAAGTAGAAGCTGCAATAAGAGCTGAATGTGGAGATAAGAAACTGGAAAACTACGTAATAAGCAGTAGCAGGAAAAAAAGTGATTAGTGGAAATACACATTTTGGGGGATGGAATGTGAAGACTTCTGGAAGGCTTTTATGTACCCAGGGTATGTAAATCAACGTAGCACATCTTGGGACCTAAGAGACATTTAGTACGTGCTGCTAGATGAACAAACATGTGTTTATGAGTGAAATGCACAATTCTTGCCTTCTCTTCAAGCAACTTGATAGTTGAAAATACCAGGAATCAGCATCCAGGAATAGTACTGATTCTGAAACAAATTAGTTGTCAGCTAGCATAACTGTTCTTTACTCCTTTCCCAGTCATTATTCAAACATCAAAACAACAAAATTGTACCAGGGTAAAGTAATGCAGTTTTACTTTCAGAAATTCCATCCTGTTAAGTGTGGTAGCATTCTCAGTACTGCTGACAAAGGTCCAGGGGTGGCCCACTAGTGCCAGCTTGTTTAGCTGCTGTTGACATCACCATGGAAGCTGTCAAGGGCCTGTGGCACTTGTTTGCTACACACATCATCCTTCTAGTAACATCTGCTCACTGGGCTAAGGATCAATTATGTGCACAAAAGAGAGACCACTGCCAGTCCCCAAGGCAAAAATTCTGAATGGTTAGGCCAGCTTTGAACAATATCCCAGAAGCTAAGTTTTAGCCTGTAGACATTATTTAATATTGGTCAAAGAGTTTTGCTGCGCCCCTCTGGGCCTGTGCAAGAACACTCACCTCAAAGTAAATGATAGACCACATCATAGCTTTTAAAGGAGTTTGGTCATAGTCGTGAATGGCTGCCCGGCTGACTACTATGTACCATCGTCGTGGTAGGTATTTGGATCCAACTTCTATCCAACAACCTTTTGTTGCTCACTATGGTGCCCAAATTATCTTTAAACTTTCAAGTCCACAAAAGTTTATTGAACATGTACTATGTTGAAGCTGTTTTTATTGAGGGAGAGGAATCTAAACTGGAGAACACCTCTTCAGAAGCTGTTACCCATCTTGTTACAGTGGAAAGATAAGGTAACAAAACAGAAGAATACAGACTAGTTCATATAATTTAGGGGGAAAAGAAGCCAAACATTTGTTAATGAGACCAGTGTAACCAAAAACAATGTAAGAGATAATTTGGCAGAGAACTACTATACATGAATAAAATCCCAAAAGACATCCTTTGAGAAATTCTGAAATTAAGCTTAGAGATGTATTGTTTCCCTTGAGAATTTTCCATCTATTAGTACTTTCCAAGCTTCAAGCCTTGAATATGAGGCTTCCACAAAAGATTAATAGTAGTTTGGGGACTATATAGATTCCAAGGTCAAATAAATTTGAGATTAAGAAGAACTATATATTCATACCCTCCTTTCCCTTCACCAAGATATTTCCAATCAATTTTAGGTATTTAGGCATTTTTAAAAGTTGTGGAGGAGTAAAGAATTAGCATGTTAAAAATTCTAAGATGTCCACCAGAAATGAATTCTGATTAGGAAATACTTAAATGGAAACTCAGGGCCACTTTATGGCGACATCTAAAGATGAACATTAGGGAAAAGAACAGGAAACTTTTCTTTAGGAAGAGTGTCTTCTTGTGTCATGCTCTCTGGCCACTTGCTTCTTTCCAGAATGGACATTGCCTTGATACCTTTCCTTCCTAGGAGAAGAAGGCCCCTCCCTCCATCCACCTCAGCACTGCCCAGCTGCAGTGTCTGTGAAATGATTTTAAGGTCTGGAGAACTCATGCCTGAGAATTTAAAATAATTTCCCTGTCACTGCTAGAATGCCTCCAGCAGCAACAACTCAGGATTGCTTAGTAAGAATTTGACCCGAGCTGAGAAATGGTGTGTTTTCTGCTGATGGAGTTCCGAAATGGGGACATACAGTTATATGGAGCATTAATGTATTTGTCAGGTTAATTAAGAAATGAGCAAGGTTGCCAGTAGTGTTCATGACGATGAAACCACAAGACTGCAAGCAATCTGAGAGGTTGGAGTTCACCCAGTGAGAAGGCAAGGGAAAGGAGAGGACGTCCAGCTCAACTGTTGGAATCCAGATCTTAAGTTGTCTTTCTTTTGCGAAATAAACGGAGAGATGGGAAGGGAAGGAGAGAAAAAAATTTTCTTCCTTATTTTCCTACCTATCTTCAGACTGGAGTTTCTGTGTGGTCTTAAGTTTGCAAGATCTCTTTTGTCTCCACCCTTTCTTTCTGATCTCTCTGTGATCCCTGCGTACACATATACCTCACTGATAGTCTGGCTTTACCCTGAACTTTTAGAAATTCTCTTATTTAAAAAAAATCAGCTTTTTGTTATCTCACTCTGCCTTTAGACAAGTGATCTTTGTATCACAAAAGCAATATGCCAAATGAACATTCAACTTTTTGCCATTTAATAGTTAAAAATATTGACGTATTTTAAAGGGATTTCCAAAGTGTTTTCAGTAACTCAGTTGCTATATTTCCAGTTTATTATTTAGTTCCAAAGAGGTCTCTGCCTTCTCCCTAAAATGCCTTCTTACCACTCTCCAGATTCTGAAATGAGAAGGGGCTTTGATCTGATTCTTGGGCTCTTTTCCTCTCAGCTACTGAAAACGTTCTGGCTCCGCATGTTTCTGTCCTGGGAATGCCCAGCGCCTGCCCTAGAAGGACTGGACTGAGTGGATGTGCTCTCTGCACTCGGTCCATCTCCTGATATTGGCGATCTCTAGTAAATTGTCCCATAACCCTATTCTGCCCCATCTTCTGTTGTCTGCTCAAGTGTTTTCATGGGCAGAGTGGTGTGCTCCAGCGAAGGAAGACCCCAAACTCACCCTTCTTATCAGAACCTGGTTTTCATCTGAGTACAGTAAAACTGTGTGTCTCTCAAGAGGAAAGAAATAGAAAATGGTGGCCATAAGCCCAACTGATGCCAGGATACACTTGTCACCACCTCCATTGGTCCCTGTCATCACCACACACTGATGCTGGCCCTGTATGCTGACTTCAGCTCTTGCAGAGGGAAAATAAAAAACCAGACTCAAACATTTCATAAGAGAATCCAGGTACTTGTCTCTGTTCTTTAGAAGTACCTGAATCTTGGGCATCCTCTACAAGTCTCCATTTCCTTCATTTGGATGGAAAAGGACTAGTAAGCAACACTTGTCCTGTATGGCCTCTTCTGTAGGTTTTCTGGTGTAAAAAGGAAATATTGTAGTCTTAAGTATCTCTGAATAAATCACTTGTGATGCATACAGGTTGGTGCCTTTTGAATTTAGACACTGAGAATAGGGCTTTTCCTGAAGGCCTTCTCTAATAAGATGTACCATGGCTGACCCGCCCAGTCATCGAGTCAGCATAGACTGACACAACAGTGTGCACTTAAAAATATTTTAGAATAGCAGTGCCTGTATATGGGGTATGTTATAGTAAGGTGAAGTATGCATGCAATGAGTAACAGTAAAATCAGAGCAATAAACATTTCTACCTTCAAACGCTAGTCACTTGTGTGTATTGGAAAATTTATTCTCTTTGGTAGTCATTTTGGAAAATGTCATAGAACATTTTAATCAACAGTTGCCCACCTGTTCTGTAGGAAAAAGAAACAGAGCGAATTCCTTGTGTGGATTGGTATCTCTTACTCAACTTTCTTTCTCCTCTCCCACTGCCCTTCCCAGTCTCTAGTGAGGAATATTCATTTCCTTCTTCAAGATTAAATTTTTAGTTTTCAAAAATGAGTGAGAACATGTGGTATTTGCCTTTGTCTAGCTTATATTGCTTAACACAATGACATCTAATTCCAACCATGTTTCCACAAATGACAGTGCTTCACTGTTTTGTTAAGACTGAATAATATTCCATGTGTACATATAGCACAGTATTTTATCTCTTCATCCTTTCATAGGCATCTAGCTTAATTTCTTATTTCAGATATGATCAGTAGTGCTACAATACATTTGGGGAAGTAATTATATTTTGGTATAATGATATTAACACCTTTGAATATATCCCCAGTAGTGGAATTGCTGAATCTTGTAGTAGCTCTGTTTAGTTTTTAAGGCATCTCTGTATTGTTTTCCATAATGGTTGTTCTAATTTACATTCCCACCAGAGGGTATAAGTTCCTTATCTCTGAATCTTCATCAGAAATTGTTATTTTTGTGTTTTTTATGGTAATCATTCTAACCAATGTGAGATGGTGTCTAATTGTGGTTTTGATTCGCATTTCCCTGGCAGAGAAACTGAGCATCTTTTCATATGCAGTGCTTACTGACTGTTTGCACTTCTTAGGAAGAGCACCTATTTAGTTATTTAGCCCATGTTTAATTGGGTTATCTGGGCTTTGTTTATGCTTATCATTTTTAAACATACACTAATTGTACATATTAATGGCTTCAGTGTAATTTTGACATACATGCAGACAACGTGCTTTACTCACACCAACAGTTCTACCTTTCCACACCTTCTCTCCAGCCACTGTTCCTAGTGCCAGTAATCACTACTCTAATTTCAGGTCTGCTGTTTTAGTTTCCTTACATGAAAGAGAACAGGCAATACATGTCCTTCCATGTCTGACTTATTTTACTTAACACAATGCCTTTCAGTCCCATCTATTTTCCTACAAATGACAATACTGCATTCTTTATAGCTCAACAATACTCAATTATGCCATACTTTCTTTGTCCATTTATTTTTTGATGGGTACCTAAGCTGGTTCCATATCTTAGTTATTGTAAATAGTGCTGAAATAAGCATGGACATGCAGATTGGTTCTTTTTTGCTGTTTTTTGAAACTGTTACATGCTTGCAAAGTAGACGTACTAGTTTACATTCAGAAAAGCAGTGTATAAGGATTCCTTTTTCGCCACATTCTCACCAGCATTCTTTATCTTTAGTCTTTTTATATTATAACCATTCTAACTGGAATAAGATACATTACACTGTAGTTTCCATTTGCATTTCTCTGATAATTGTATTGAGCATTTTTCATATGTTTATTAGCCATTTTTACTTCTTTTAAGAAGTATGTATTCAGATCATTGGCCAATTTTATAATTGAGTTACTCGTTTTTTGTGGATTTTGTTTTAGTTCTTTATATATTCTGGTTATTACCCCTTTATCTGATGAATGATAAATATTTTACCACTCTGTAGGTTCTTTTCATTCTGTTAACTGTTCTCTTTGATATACAAAGGATTTGATTTTGAAGTAATCACATTTGTCTATTTCAAGATATTTGTGTGTGTGTGTGTGTGTGTGTGTGTGTGCGTGCACGCACGCGCCGGTGTTTTTGGAGGCCTATCCAGAAAACCACCATCTGTACTAGGCTCTTGACTATTTATCTCTATTAATGTTAGAGTTTTATGTCTTGTACTGAGGTTTATGATTCATTCTGAGTTGACTTTTGTATAGGGTGAGAGATGGGAGCCAAGCTTAAATCTTCTTTGTGTGCATATCCAGTATTTCTAGCACCTGTTGATGAAAACATTGTTTTTTTCTACAGTATATACTTCTGTCACCTTTGTCAAGAAATGGCTGTAGAAATGTAGATTTATTTTTTAACTTTTTTTCTATGAGTATTTGTTTGACAGCACAATGATTACACTTGGCCTGGGGACCAATATATGGATACAACCCATTTTAATTCTTTTTGTTCCTTTCCCATTTCCTCCCTTGCCTTCCTTCCAACTCTTAATCCACTCATAACCTTATAAAAGTTTATCTTCCTATTTCCTATTATCTAAGTTTTATTTTGCTTTTTATTTATATTTCCAATCTCTCATATAAGAGAAACTATGTGATATTTAAAGGTGTGTGTCTGATTTATTTCACATTATGATTTCAAAGTGCATCCATTTTGAGTAACAAGAACAAAGCATGAGGCATTTATTTTTACAGCCTCTATTCTTTTCCTTTAATCTGTTTTTATATCAGTACCATGACATTTGGTTACTATAGCTCTGTGGTCTGTCTTACACTTGGGTATTTTGGTGCCTCTATATTTTTCTCTTTTTTTTTTTTCCTCAAGATTTCTTTGTTTATTTGGAGTGTTGTATATTTACATGTGAATTTTAGGATTGTTTTCTGGTTCCATGGAAAACATCATTGATGTTATGATAGGAATTGCACAGACTCTAAGGATTACTTTGGATAGTATGGATGTTTCAGTATTAATTATTCCCATTCCTGAACATAGATCTAATTTCAGTGTTTTCTTCAATTCCTTCCATCGATGTTTTGTAATTTTTGTTATATAACTGTTTTGCTTCCTTGGGTAGGTCAGTCTGTAAGTTGTTTTATTTTTTGTTTCTTTGTGGCAAATGTGATTGGGGTTGTTTTATGTTTTCTTTCTTAGCAAATTTGGTATTGCTGTTTGGAAAAGCTACTGATTTTTTAATGTTGATTTTACAGCCTGCTACTCTACTGAACCTATAAGTTCTGGTACAGTCTGTTTTTCTGTCTATAGAACCGTATTTTCTACAAGCAAGGCAATTTGACCTCTTTCTTACACATCCTTTACTTTTTTCTCTTAACCTTTATTACTATACTGAAGAAAAAATTATAAAAGCAAATACATTTGTCTTTTTTTCATCTTAGAAGAAATACTTTCCATTTTTCCTCATGAATATGATATTGGCTGCATGTCTGTCATATGTAATTTTTATAATTCTGAGGTATGAATTTTCTAATTTGTTCATCATGAAGATAGGTCTTATCAAATAATTTTCCTACACCTATTGAGATATTATTTTTATACTTCTTTTGTTGTTCTGATGTATCCTATTTATTGATTTGTGCATGTAGAATCATCCTTGCATACCTGAAATGAAAGTCATTTAATCATAGTATGTGATCACTTTGATGTGCTGTTGAACATTTATTTGCTAGTATTTAATTCATTGAGGATGTTTGCAGCTGTATTATTCAGCAGCAGTGTCATACTTTGGTGCATGTTGATGTTGCATACCTGCCAGGTTTTGGTAGTAGAGTAATGTTGCCCTTATAAAATGTCCTTAGAAAGGATTGGTTTCTTTAAATGTCATGGCATAGTTAAAGAGTCATCTGTGAAATCTTTTACAAGTTTGGTAAAATTCAGCAGTGAATTTATCTAATCCTAGGTTTTTATTTGTTGGGAGGTTTTTCTATTACTGTTTCATTCTCATTACTTATGTTTGACCTACTTAGATTTCTATGTCCTCTTGATATAATTTTCTCAAGTCATACATGTCTAACAATTTGTCCATTTTCTCTATTATTTTCCACTTTGTTAGCATATGGCTTTTTCAAATAATCCATAATGATCCTTTGATGCTGTCATATCATCCATAATATCTTCTTTTTAACCTCTAATTTTTATTTGAGCCTTCTCTACTTTTGTCTTGGTTAGTTTAGCCAAAAACATCATCAATTTGGTCGATCTTTTCAATAAATCTGCTTTTGGTGTCATTAATCTTTTGGACTCATTTATTCATGCTATACATTTTGCTCTTTCCTTCTATTAATTTTGCATCTTGTTTCTACTATTCTGCTTGTCCTTTTTAAAATTTTTGTTAGTACATGTTTGCAGTACATAATGTATATATTCATTGGAGAGAGTTAGTATCTGTACATAATTCTTAATTCTTTTCTCACACCTTTTCCCACTCCCTCACCTCTCTCTCCATCACTTGGTCCCCTTCTGATTTGCAAAATATACAGCTCCATACATCTTATTACCTTTTACTATTTTGAAATTTTTTTATTTTAAAATGAAAAAAATAAAAATTACAGAATTTCAAAACAAAATAGTAGGAGATTAACAATGGTTAATGTAGTGCATATTGTTATCTTTAAAGTAGTTCTGCACATTGCAAGATATAGACATGAAAAAATGATCAAATAACGGAAGCACAAACCATTCTTTTTAATGAACTGATAGAGATTATTAGCATAATTATGTCTTGTATATATACTCTTGTCTTTTATTTTGCCATTTAAATTATTTACACTTTGAATTTCTCATATAACAAAAACCATGCAATATATATATAATGTCTGTGCTTGATTTTTTAAATTTACATTATCGTCCCAAAGCACATCCATTTTCATACAAATGTTTCAAATTTAACTTACTGAATGGCAGATTAGCATTCCATTGTGTGTACATACCACATTTTCTTTATCAGTTCATCTGTTGTTCTACATATAAGCCACTTCAAAGATTTAACTATTATAAGTTGTGCTGCTATAAATATAGGTGTGCATCTATAACCATAATATGTTGTCTTTAACTCTTTTAAAGATAGAAGCAGAATAGTTAGGTTGAATAGAATTTCTAGTTTTAGGTTTTTAAGGAATCATCACATTGCTTTTCATAGGGGTTGAACAAGTTTACATTCCCACCAAAAATAAAGAAGGGCTTTTTCCCTGCAGCCTTGCAGCATTTGCCATTATTTCCTTGATGGTATCCAATCTCATGCCAGAACCTCAGAATTGTTTTAATTCCATTTCTCAGGATTTTGAGCATTTCTTCCTGTGTTTATAGGCCATTTCTTCTAAGAAGTATCCATTCATTTCAGTTATCCATTTTTTATTGGATCTTTTATTATGAGGAGTCTAATGTTTTTGAGTTTTTTTATTTGTTAGAGATACTAGTCTTCTGTCTGGGCAATAGGTGGTGAAAAATTTTCCAATTTTGTATGTTGTCTCTTTACTCTGTTGCTTGTTTTCTTTACTGTGCAAAATTTTTTAATTTGATATGACCATATTTGTTGATTGTTTGTTTTGAGACAGGGTCTTGATATGTAGCTCAGGTTGCCCTGCACTCACTATGTAACCCAGGCTGGACTTGAGCTCATGGCGATCCTCCTGCCTCAGCTTCCCAAGTACTGGGATTACAAGCATGAACACCACACCTGGCTCCCAATTGTTGATTCATAAAGGTGTGGAGGTCTTTTTGTTTTTGTTTTTGTTTTTTGTAATTGAGTTCTGTTCAGGAAGTTCTTGCCTATGACTATGATTTTAAGAGTTTTACTTATTTTATCTTTCAGACTTTTTTTTTAATATTTAGGTGTTTGATCCACTTTCACTTTATGGCAAGTTTTAGATTCAATCTTCTGGATATATTCAGCCAAGTTTCCCAGCACCATTCTTTAAAGAGGCTGTCTTTCTTCCAACATATGTTTTTGGCCCCCTTGTCAAAGAACAAACAGCTTTATGTGTTTGGATTTGTTTCTGCAACTCTATTATGTCCTATTGATTTGCATGTCTTTTCTTGTATCAGTACAAGACTGTTTTGATCACTGTAGCTTTCTACTATAATTTGAAATCCAAGACTATGATGCCACTAGCTTTGATCTTATTGCCCAGGATTGCTTCTGCTATCTTGGATCTCTTCTGATTCCATATCAAATTTAGGATTGTTTGCTTTAGTTTTGTGAGGACTAGTGTTGGTTTAATTGAATTTGCATTTAATCTATATATTAGGATAATGACATTTTGACAATATTGATTCTGCCCATCCATAAACTCAGGATATCTTTCCAGTTTCAGACATCTTCTTCAATATTCCTTTTTGGAGTATTGTAGAGATCATTATAGAGTCCATTCACTTCCTTGGTTAGGGCAACTCTTAAATTAAATTTTCTTGATGTTATTTTGAATGCTATTATTTTCTACTGTCTTACTCTGTGGATTCATTTTGGTCTACAGGAACACTATGAATCCTGTATGTTGATTTTATATGCTGAGTTTACCTATTCTCACAGCCTTGGATGGAATTTTTTGGGTCGTCTATATAAAGAATCATTTGATCTGTGAAGAAGGATGGTCTGACTTCTTACTTTCTTGTATGTATCCCTTCAATTTTTTTCTCTGCCTGATTGTTCTGGATACAGTTTCAAGTTCTGTGTGGAACAGAAGTGGTGACAGTGCACATCTTTATCTTGTCTCTAATTTTGGTGGACAAGCTCTCCTCATTTAATATGTTAGCAGTAGGTTCATCCTAAATGACTTTATCAGATCTATACAAAGTCCTTGCATACCTACTTTCTCCACAACTTTTAAGAATAATGTACACCAAAGTCTATCAAAAGGTTTTCTGTATCTTTTAAAATGATCATGTGATTTTTGTCCTTCTGTTTATGTGATGTATTTTAACTTGCATATGTTGAACCTTTCTTGCATCCCTGAGATGAAGCCACTGATCATTTTCTATGTTCTTTGAGAAACATCATTAGATTGTTCATTTCAGTTTTTAATGTAGGTAGGCATTTGTTGCTATATTCTTCCCTCTTGCTTCTGCTATTGCTCATATCATAGGTTTTTATAAGTTGTGTTTACATTTTCATTTGATTGAAGAAATTTTTAAATTTCCCTCCTGACTTCCTCAATGACTAACTGTTCGATAATACACTGTCAATTTTCATGTAGTTTTTATTTTGAAGTTCCTCTTGTTAAATTCAGGTTTAATTCCCTTGTCATAAGAAAGGATATAGAATATGATTTCATTTTTCTTTTTAAATTTGTTAAGGCTTTTTGTGGCCTAATATATGACCTACTCTTGAGGAAATTCTATTCATTCACGAAAGTGTATTTTGCTGTAATTAGATGGAATATTCTGTAAACATCTGTTAAATCCACTTTACTTAGTTTCAATCTAATGTTTCTGTTGCATTTTTTTGTCTGAATGATCTTTCCATTGAGGAGATTTGAAATACCTTGGTATATTATATTAAAGACTAACTTTCCCTTTAAATTCAGTGGTGCTTGTTTTGTAAAATTGAATGCACCAATAACAGGTTTATAAATATTTATAGTTGTACTTTGATGAATTCATTCCTTGATCACTATATAGTGACTTTCTTTGTCTTTTCTTACAGTTTTCATCTTAGTCTATTTTGTCAGGTATAAGTATAGCTACTCCAGCCCACTTTAGTATTCCACTGTTTTGGATTACTACCCCCATCCTTTCACTTTCAGTCTGTGTATGTCCTTATTATTAAAGTGGGTTTTATTTTTCATTGCAGTTTGATGCTTTTAGGTATTGATAATGTTTGATTCTTTTCTATTTCTCTCTTGTATACATCCTTCTAGTAAAATTTATACTTTCATATGCTATTATAATTGTAGTAATCTTCCTTCCACTTCTGGATGTGGAGTTCACTTAAGCATCTTTTCTAAGATTGATTTGCTAGTCATGAATTTCAGTTGTTACCTATCTTAGAAGGTTTTTATTTCTCTATCACTTCTGAGTAGTAGTTTTGCTGTCTACAGTAATCTCAATTAGCAGTTTTTTGTTTGTATTTTCCAGGATGCAAAATATTTCATTGTATGCTCTCTATTGCTTGTATGGGTTTGACTTTAAATGTGATTTGACATTTTTCTCTAGCAGAATAAAACATTTTGCACTTTTTTGAATGTTAATAAAATATATATTGGTGAGGAATTTTTCTGTTGATGCCTTTATAAGGTTCTATATGCTTCCTGTACATGGATGTTTGTGTCTTTCTCAAGACTAGGGAAGGATGCTGTTATAATTTCTTTGAATATTTTTACATCCTTAGCTTTTATTTCCTCCTTGTAAGGTGTGGCAATGATGTGGATGTTTGATTGGTTTATGTTGTCCCAAATGTCTGGGGTGCTCCTTCATTCTTTTATGTATTTTTTTTACATTTGTCTGTCCAAGCTTGATATTTTGAATGACTTGTATTCACTGTGATATTCTTTTTTTTCACTTGATCTACTCTGTTGTCAAGAGTTTCAAAAGAATATTTTTTAAGTTTAACATGTTTATTTTTTCCTCCTAGATCTCCAAGGTTAAATTTTGTACCTGTATTTTCCCTCAAGATATGATATAATATAAATTACATGCCTTTCTCCCTACAGTAATAGAATATAAATTTCTTAACTATCATCTGATACTTCAGTTTTATACAGTCAAAATATACCAACTGATTTTTTTATTTTAAAGAGAAAAAATAGAAAATTCAAGAAGCAAACAATTAACAATAGCAAAAGCAAAATTATAACAGCAACAAAAAACAATGGCAATATAGGATTTCAAAAGGAATTTAACAATGGTTGTTATATTGCATATTGTTATCCTCAAAGTAACTGCTCAGGCTAAAAGATACAGCATGCAAGACTGATGAAACAATACTTCAAAGAATCAACATGAAAAGAAAATCCAGGTTGAGAAAAGATTTTTACCAACTGTCCCTCAGACAAAGGACTTTTATCTAGAATATATGAAAAATTGAATAAAATTAGGCTCCCCAAATGTAAAGACCCAGTCCAAAAATGATCATCTGAGATGAAAACACAACTCTCAGATAAAGAAATATAAATGAAAAATAAGTATATTTTAAAATGTTCAACATCATTGGTCATTCGAGAAATGCAAATTAAAATAACACTGAGATATCATCTCATTCCAGAAAGAATGGCTAACATCAAGAAATTAACCAAAATCAAAAGAATATTTACGTGACATACTGAGTTCTTCACTTACAAAATTTGTTTTAAGACTTCTCTTTTCTGAATTTTTCAGTTTATATACTATGTTACCTATTTTCCTTTAACTCTTTATGTTCTTTTAGAGTTCATCAAGTTTTAAAAAATACTCCTTTGTATTATTTATCATTCATTATATCCATTTAGATTTCTTTGGAATTCTGGTACTAAAGAGTCAGTGTCTTATGAAAATGGCACATCATATTGTTTTTTCCACCTTTTTTTGTTTGTATGTTAAGATTTGCATCTGATAGAATAGATAGCTCTGTTTTATGATAGCCTCTTTTTAAGCTGATTTTTCCTGAAGATGTGTCTTAAAATAATAATTTGTTATGCAATGTTGGCTTTGTTTCCAGCTAAGTATAGTAGTATAGTTTTCATGCAGCTTCTTGGACTATGATTAGTAAATTGGGGCATAAAATACACCACATTGGATTTGGAGGCCTCTTGTTCCTATGGGTCCAGTGGCAACAGTCTATCAGTGCAGCCCAGTGTAGTGCAGACGTCAGAGTGTTTGGAGTACACAAACTCATGTAATGGATGAGGTGGCTCCTGTCAGGGGATGAAAGTTTCCTCAGACCACATTGGTATTGGTCTATTAATTACATGAGTCTCTGGCACTGGCTATACCAGTGCTGATAAGTGGTCTGAAGAATTTTTCCTCTGACCAGAGAGTACTGTAGATGTATATGATTCATAGGAATAAATATTGACCAAAACTCTGTGCATTCATATGCAGTCCTGGCTACTGTCTAAGACAAACAGCATGCCAAGCTGGGACTGGGAACCACATAAGTACAGTGGCAGCAAAGTTGTATTGTTCCTCTGTGCTAATATTGTAGGGGTGTCTGCACAGGAACAAGACCTCATGCCTTGAACCCATACACACCTATGAATGTGGTCGTAACTGAGATTTTTCTCCCTACTCTTTCAGTTTCAGTACCTTCCAAGGAATAAGCAGGAGTGAGTTATGGCTGGAACTGTGCAAATTCCTCTTGGTCCCTCATTTGGATGTGATAGGGTGATGGCTATGGTTTCTACCCAGCTCCCTCAGCTGAAATGCCTGAGCGAGCAAGTGATATGGAATGCAGGATGCAAAAGGCTGTTTCTCTTTGGATTTCTTTAGGTCATGTGTCCAGAAGACAGGGTGACAGCCAGAGAAAGGCATTGTTTAAGACCACCTCAGCACAGCACTATGGGCAGGTCAGCAGTGGAACTCAGGGTTCTTGCCTTGTTCTGTTAGTGATAGGTGCCCGTGTGTAGCACTAGGCAGAGACCTGAGGGAACTCTTTTAGTGCCTGCCTTTGATCTCAACACCACTGTGAATCTATACACCCCTGATCGCAGAGGACAAGCTCCCTACTCTGCTGGTTCTTGAGGGTGGCAGCCTTCTTTCCCCTCTTCATGACTATATTGATCCTCTAGAGTGCAGGGCATTTAGCAAATTTAAGGAACAATCAATTTGCTGAGTCAGGCTTGTCTCGTGAGGAAGCAGATTCCTGCTGAGTCTGTGCAGTGGGATGTCTGTGGGTCCCCAAGATCAGCCCAAATTTAGAGGGTAGGTCCTTTCTCAAAGGACCCCTGACTTTACAGCAACCTGGGATTTCCCTGAGAGATTAGGTAAAAACCTTTTCCATAGCAAGGTAGGTTTCAAACTACTTGTGTAATTAGGCTTCGAATCTGTGAAAGTTGTGAAATTTTCCAATAGACAAGATTGCCAGTAACTGTACTTCTAGAGCTGCTTGGGACTCACTCTCAACGCAGCAGAAAGGAAATTGCTTTTCCCCAGCTGTGGCCCTAGAGTGACATGTGCTGGACTAATTTGTTTTTTCTTACTATGTCATCATTCTTTCAGGTGTGTATCAGTCTACCAATCATTGAAATAAAATATCTGACAACCACACCTTAAAAGAGGGCAGATTTATTTAACTCCTGGTTTCGGAAGATTCAGTCCATAGTTGCAGGGTTTTATGGTAGAAATGGGGTTATACATAGACCTAGTGCAGGAAATGTGCTCAGCCTACGGCAGCCAGGAAGGTTGGAATGAACACCAGAAAGGAAAATTCAAGGTCACACCCTCATGACCCACCCCAAAACACCAGAAGTGTGCTTTACTAACATATTAATGTTAATCTAGTCAAATTGATAATTGTAATTAGTGGTCACAAAGTCTCTGAATCTTACAAAGTACCCTTTTTTCTCCAGTTGATTTTCAGTGTTCTTCCATGATCATTCACTATAAATACAGTTTTACATCTGTTGCTTGGGTTCTTTGTGGAGAATCATGTGGGTGCAATGTGCTTTCTTCCACCATTTCGACCCCCTAGTTTCAGCATATTCAGGTTTTCAAGTTCTTTTATATATCCTGAATATTAATTTCTTATCAGATGAGTAGTTTGCAGATATCATCCCTTAATTATGCCCTTTGTTGTGTAGAATCTTAGTTTCATATGATTCTGTTAGTCAATTTTTGCTTTTGTAACCTGTGCCTTTGGGCCCTATCTAAAAAATTATTGCACACACCAACATCTTAAAGTATCACCTCCATGTTTTCTTGTAATAATTTCATGATTTCAGGTTTTACATCTATATTCTTCATCTATTTTTAGTTGAATTTTGCATTTGGTGGGAGGAAGAGATTTAATTTCATTCTCCTGTATATATATATACACACACACACAATTTTACCAGCACTATTTATTGAAGAGATTGTCTTTTCCTTTTCTTCACTGTATTGTCTTGGAAAATTGGTCAAAAATATTATGGCCATGTGAACATGTATTCATTTATGTTTTCTGTATTCTTTTCCATTGGTCTATATGTCCATTTTTATGCTAGTACTATGCTGTTTTGTGTAGTATTATTTGTAGGGTTGATTTTCTCTATTTTGTGAAACAGCCATATGTATTTTGATGAGAATTTATTGAAATTTTAGGAAATTTTTAATACTATGGTTAATTTAATAATATTCTTACAATCCATGAACATGACGTTTAGTTTCTTTTGTGTGTGTGTGTGTGTGTGTGATCTGTAATTTCTTTCATAAGTGTGTCATAATCTTCCCTGAAGATGTTTTTCATTTCATTGGTTATATTTATTCCTAAATATTTCATTTTTGTAATGCTTGTAAATGGAATTTTTTTCTTTTTAAAATGTTAATTATTGGTGTATAAAATAGTACTTTTAATATTGACAGTATTCTGCAAAATTACTGTTAACAGTTATAATAACTTTTTACCGGAGCATTCAGACTTTTATATGTAAAAAAATCGTATCATCTGGAAACAAGAATAACTTAACTTCTTTCCAATTTGGGGATGCTCTTTATTATTCCTGGCTTTGGAGAAAATGCCTTCAGCGTGTTCCCTCCCATTCACTAATGTCTTGTTGTGGGTTTTCCCAAATAGCTTTATTATGTTAAGTTATGCTCCTTCTATACCAAATTTACAGAGTATTTTTATCATGAAGGAACATTAAGTATTTTTTACAATAATTGATATATTGTGTATTGTCTTTACAATTGTTGTTCAGACTATAAGACATAGGCATGATATCTTGTCCAAACAATATTAGCACAAAACATTATTTTCAAGTAACTAAGAGAAGCTAGCTATATAACTATCTTAACTATTTTCTGTATGCATATATTTTTTCTTTTTCTTTTCCCCTTTCCTCCATTAGTTTGTATTTTATTTGAAGAGTTTCTTCCCAATTCACAATATATATTGTACATTTTCATCCTATTTACCTGTTCAGTTTTTCTGTTCAGTTTTTCACAGTAGTGAGACAATACGATGTTTACACATAGTGGTCAGATTAACTTCACTTATGAGTATGGTCTTGAGTTTTATCCATTTTTGTCTAAAATTCTCAAGTTTATCTTTATGCCTGAGTAGTACTCCATTTTGTAAAAAAAAAAAGCACATCTTTTTAAATCCATTTCTCAGTTGATGGGAACATGAGTTGTTTCCAAGATTTAGCTATTATAAATTGTGCTTCTATGAACATGGGTGCATATATATTGCTGTGGTATGACATTTTTAATTTCTGCTGTTAAGATACCCAGAAGGGTAATAGCTGGTTTGAAATGGACCTCTAATCTGAATTTGGAGGAATCTAAACACTGATTTCACAGTGGTTGCACAAGTCTACATTCCCACCAATAGTGGAGAAGCATTACTTTCTCCCCCCAGCCCCTCCAGCATTGTTATTGGTTGGTTTCTTGATAATCATTCTTCCTTGGGTGAAATGGAATCTTAGTACTGTTTTAATTTGTCTTGTTTTTCACATGATTTTAATTCCTTGTGTCTTCTTTCTTTACTTTGGTTAGTCTAGCTAAAGGTTTCTTAATTTTTTAAACTTTAAAATGTATTTAAGTGATGTTTGGTATATTTTTATGCTTGATTTTACTTCTTAATATCTGTCCTTTATTATGTCTTTCATGCTTCTAATTTTGGATTTGGTTTGTTCCTAACTTTCTAAATCCTTTAGATGCACTGTTATATTCTTTATTTGACAATTTTGTATGCATGTATTGCTATAAAATTCCTCAGTACTACATTTGCTATCTATCACAGATTTTGTTGTTTTGTCATTTTCATTTGTTTCCATGTCTTTTTAGTCCATCCAGTCTATATTATGGTGCAACTTTGTGTCCTTTGTGATTTTTTTCATCAGAGTGATCTGCTATTGAGATGTTAAAATTTATTACTAAATTAGAGTCTATATTTTTGTTCTAGTATTATTTTCTTCAAAACATTTTCTTTATATCTTAGTTATCTCTTATTTGGTGCATAAATACTTAAAGTTGCTTTCTCTTCTTAAATTGATTCCTTTACTAATATATAACTACATGATTTTTCTCTCTTTTTTTATAGTTCTTGATATAAAGTCTCCTTTACTCAATATCAGCACAAATACTCTTGCTAATATTTAGATTCCATTTGCAAGATATACCATTTTCTAACTCCTTACTTTTAGTCTATTTAAAGCTTCACCAATGAAGTGAGTTTCTTGGAGGCAGGGTTTAGTTAGGTCTTTTGACTCTTTTTAAAATCCATTCAGCCAGTTTTTGTTTTTTGAGTGGTAAGTTTAATCTATTGATACATAAGTTTATTACTGATAGAAATGAATTTCCTAGTGTAATTTTATCAATTTTTTTCTTGTCTTACATTTTTCTCTTTCTACCTCTGATTTACTTTCAAAATACAGTAGTTTCTGTCATGCCAAACTATGAATCTCTTTTGCACAGCTCTTTTTCTATTGAGGTTTGCACATTGTGAATTTTTATGATGGTTAACATAATTTTGTTTCTAGTAGAGGACTGTTCTGATATTGATGAATTTTTCTCAACTTCTGTTTGGTAAAAATAATTTGCCTTCATTTTTAAAGAGTAATTTTTCTGGATATAATATTTGGGTTGCATGTTTTGTTCTTGCTCTTGTTTCCAGTCAGCACTTCGTACATATTATCCTGCTCTCTTCTGTTCTGTAAAGTTTTTGCTGAGAAATTTCCTGGGCGCCTAATGAGCGTTCACTTTCACACAACCTTGATACTTTCTGGTTTTAGGACTCTCTTTGTCTTGTATTCTTGGCAGTTTAATGGTATTTAATGGTATTTAATGGTATTTAATGGTAATATGCCTTTTGTTGAATCTGGTTGGGGTTATTGATCTGGATATCCGCATGTCTTTGAAGATGCAAGAAATATTCAGCTATCTTGTGAAATAAATTTTCAATGTCTTTCCCCTTTACTTCACTTTTTCAAATTATATTAATATTTTTCATCTAACAGTCTCTTATAATTTTCAAAGACCCTCTTCATTCTTTGGTCTACTGGATTAATTCAAGTGATATGTTCTTAAGATAAAAAATTCTTTCTTTTAGTTGTTTTCATCTGTTGCTGAATCTCTTGATTGTATTTTTATTTAATTGCTTGAATAGCTTGTCTCCAAGGTCTCTAATTTGCTCTCTTTAATGGTGTCTTTATCTCTAGTGAATTTCTATTTCACATCTTATTTTATTAGTATTAGTATTAGTATTAGTATTTATTAGTATGCTGGGGATTGAACTCACAACATCACACTTCCCAGGCAAGCACGATAGCCACTGAGATAAATCCCTAGTCCTCATTTTTTAAATATTATCTATCTGTTTTCCCTTGCATTTTACTGAGTTACCTTAGGACCATTACTCTGAATTTTTTATAGATTCCCTTTAAATTGGGATCTGTTTCTGAAGAATTATTGTTTTCCTTTGGAGAGATCATTTTTCATTTTATGTTTCTTTTGTCTCAGCACTGATGCCTTTGCATTTGATTTAACATTTGCCTTTTCCAATTTTATGAAGTAGCTTTTGTAAAAAAAAATGTTTTTTCAATTAGATAGAATATAGGATGGCAGCTAGGCATACAATTTGGCTTTGGTTATAGGGTAGTTTAAAAGCACAGTCTTTCTGTGAATGCTTTATCTTTTATTGATGTAAGCAGTGTCTATGAACACTCATCAAACTAGACTGCAGTAGTTCACAAAGTTATCTATATATCATTACAGCAGAAAGTGCAGGCTTTCCAAGGTGTATTTTTCAGACACCTCAAAGACAACCTTATATGGAATTGGGGCATATGGAATCAGTTTTCCCAGTCTCAGTGATGTGAAATATGGATGAGTCTCTCCTTCGTTCCTTCAGATCAATCATACATTATGTCAGTGGTCAAAGCAGGCATTGAGCCATGGTCCCTTAGCTACAGGATATGAAAGGAATGTTCCAGAGGACCCTTACATTGACTGTGGGAGATTCCTGGGCCTCTGGCATCAGCAACCACAATTCTAGATCTTCAGAATGAAATGAAAATTTCTCCACATCCCAGAGGATGAGGACAGTTGATATTAGGGTCTATTTTATGGATGAGGTTTGAAGCAAAAAAGAGACTTTCTCTAGGTCTTATGGGGATGATTTTTGGTTGTTATTGGTATGTGTAACAGTGTTAAACACTTTCACGGAGTTGTGAGGCCCACATAGTATATATTTTAGATCCTAAGGACAAGCACAGTGGTACAAGAGCTTTCTGCCCAAGGAACTATGCTCTCAAGTCGATGAACTCTTGAGGATACATTTCCTTAGGTTGTATAGAGCTTTTGAAGCTAATATTTGGGCTTGTACCACTGGTATCCATATCTCTTGCAGTTGTAACACATGAAGGAGACCTTTCTATTTCAACAAGTCAAGTGCAGGTGGTATTAGCCCTTGAATTTTGAGACTGCAACCCAAAAGCTTTAGGTTATGGATAGGGCAATCTTGTGGAAATGAAGATTGTGGCATTGGAAGCTATGGTCCTGAATCTTCAGGACACAAATGAGACCTTCCTCTGGTCCTGAGGACCAAGCTTGGGTAATGTCAGGGCTTTTGAACCAGTAGCTGAACCAAGGCTGTGACTTGAAGGGGAGTCCTTCCCAGCTCACACTGGATGAGCACAGGTCACGCCAACTTCTGACGATTACTAGTAGCTGTATTCCTGGAGCTATGTAATGCCACTGAAACCTTTTCCAGGTCCTGATGGATGTATGCAAATGAAACCAAGGCTTTACAACAGTTCTTGGAGTCCGAGACTGTGGTCTAGCAGAAGACCTAATCTAGGTCCCATGGAGCAAGCATGGGTGGGGTTCAGACTTGTAGCTATAGCAGCTACTGGTGTTGCAGATTCTGAGGAGGCCATTTTATGCCAGTGAGTTATGTACCAGCCCCAGGCCTCTGGTGGTTGAAGGTGGTGCTGGCTGTTGGCTCCTAAAGCAAGATGGTATTTAACAAGATGGTTGTTACAGTCTCTTGAGTTCTAAGGATTTGGGATGCCCAAAGTGAGTCTTTCCTTCATTGGAACAGAGAACTTACTTTTAGATCAGCCAACAACCAAAAGTATATCAAAAGCCTACGAGAACCATGAAATTCTCCTGCTGTTAGGGTTGCCAGCCTATTAATAGGGTAAAGATCAGGAGCACTTTCTTACCTTTTTCCTGCAATGTGGGCTCTCCCTGATCAGAGAATTATGATTGATGTTGTGGTTTACTTTGCTCCTTTCTCTAGGTATCTTGTTGACTCTCCATGCTGTTCAAACTCCTCATTACTTCCTTGCTGATTTCTAGAGTTCTGCCTCACTCACTGTCCTAGAAAAAAATTTCCCTCTGTTGCCCTCGTTCTTCTCTGTGGCTGAATTGTGAACAGGGTGCCTCTATTCAGCCATCTTCACTGGTATGCCCTAAATAGTATTTTTAAAGCATGTGTAGAGCTAAGTAACTCAGCTATCCTAAATATCATCATAATTCAAGAGTCACCCTTTTCAGTTAGCAAACAATGAAGGATCAAGTCATAGCACTACAACTTTTATCAGGTATCCATCCCTAAGTATTTATGAGTATTTCCCAGGGTATTTCTTTCACTTCTCACATTTTTAAAAAACTTTCTATACATAGCATCTTACTCTGAACTCATATTTTCTTGTATTTCCTTCTGCCATTTCCCTAAGTATTAAAAGAGTGGAAATAATTTTCCCCAAACATACCTAAGAGCAACTGATAACACTTAACAACACAGAAGTCAATTAAAAAGCAGCATAATTTTAAACTACCATCGTACACACACACACACACACACACACACACACACACGACAACTACTCATCGCTATTAGTTCATCAAAAAGAATAGTTTGAGCTTTCATTGTTTTGATTGATCATTTTTATGCCTAAGTCTTGTAATCTGAAAAATTACTTTGAATATAATAATATGCAATATATTAACTAGTGTCAATTTTGATTATTTTGTTTTGAAATTCTGTATCATTGTATTAATTTTTGTTCATTTTTAAAATAAAAATAATATAAAACCAGAGACTGCATAGTGTTGTACATACAGTCCCCTGCTCGTGGTTCTTCACATTGCCCCGACCGCGTGTCTTTCTTGTTTTACCATATACTTCCTTTCAGAGGCAAGCCTAACCCACAAGCTGAGCCATGAATGTGTGAACATAACAGATGTTTATTTTCCCACTCACAGAAATTTTTATGTAAATGTTGTAATCGCAGAGTGGCTCTTTTTCAGGCAGTAGTTCAGAGACCCAACTCTTCAAAAGATTCTCTCTAAGATTTGTGTTCAAATGCATCAAGCCAGAGTAATGTAAAAGAGCATACAGGGTCAGGTTTGGAAGTTTTTATGGATCATGCCCAGAACATTATTTTCATCTTCTGTTAGCTAGAATCCAGTTATATGACCATGCCTACTTGCAAAGGAATCTTGAAAATGTAGCCTACTAAGTATACAGGGTCCACCAAAAAAGTATACATTCTTCAGGAAATGAAAAATAATAAATATATGGAAACTAATGACTCCCACTTTGAGCACCACTTATAATTGCAGCAGCCAAAGGTAACTTTATTGCTCTTATGGTGCCTCAATATATTTAGTATTAAAATATTTATACAAATTTTTCTTTCCTTGAAGTAAACATATATTTTTTACCAGACTCTGTATATGCAAGAGGAATAAAAAATATAGGTTTGGTGAACTACTAACCAGTTTCAAAAGGAGAAGCCATTCAACATTATCTGTAGCAAGCTGACACTACTGGGCAGCACAGTAATTTATAGAGGTGACAGCTCCTCTCATGAGGAGAACTTTCTACATGATCACAATCAGTATCCATTCTAGAATAGTCTTAATTTACATTTGATATTCTTTTTTAATCTTGAAGGCTCAGCGGATTACCTATCCCCAAAGATACCTATCCCCAAAGATGTGAATTTTGTTCTTGTCTCTAGTGAACAGAATAATGCCAATTTTCAGAAATACTGGCACCCAGTTTTGAATATTTATCTATATGCATGGGTATGTTTAATTCTGCACTGTATGTAATTAATAGGTAATGATATATTTTTTCCTTTGGATAAAACTTTGTATTGCCCTATAGGTAATTCAGCTTATTAAACTTAGTTTTCTGACGCTAGGATGCAGGAATGAATCTGAGACAAGGTTCATAATGTTCTTTCATTAGGAAGTAACTTCAAGGAATTTATATGCACACAGAATTTAAAGTTAGTACAATCATTCAGAAAGAGAAAATCATCACAGAAGTGATATACGCATTTCAACTTAGATGACTAAATTCAATTTGCTACAGCAAACTTATTCTAACAAATATAATTTCCTATAAGAACAGATAGAAAGTAAATACAATACCCATAACAAGTACATAAACCATTTTTGCTGTAATTGTAGCCTCAAGGTTAACAGTTATATTCCATAAGAAATAACAATAAAACATGACACTTAAAAATCAGAATGTTTCTGAGGAGGTTATGGTCATTCTTATCAAGCACACTGCCTGTAAACTCAATCTTGTATTTTCAGGATCTAGATTATATTTCTTTCACCATTCCAGTGCTTTTCATTCTCAAAAGTACTTAGATTTATCTCTCATTCTAATTTCTTAATAATTAAAATTATGACTATGGTCAGCAATTTCAGTATAAGAGATTTTAAATTATTGAATACAAAATTATGCTTATCATTTTCCATTTTTATATTTTCTTTTAGGAAGTATTACTAAGATATAGTCAATCTGATTACCAAACAGTATATTAAGTACTTGAATAACCAAAGAGAAGTTATCTGTTGAAAAGCCAAAGTCAAGATATTTATTCCTTTCATTTAATGCTTATAAATGCATGAATCCACTTCAGAGTGACTCTGTGTGTGTGTGTGTGTGTGTGTGTGTGCGCGCGCGCGTAAGAATGTGTGCTAGTCAACAATCAGGATTTTCCATGGCAAACAACAAATTTGATTTTAGTTAACTTGAGTAGAAAAAGAATCTGTAGGACCATGTCAGACTGGTGGAAAACCTAGAGAATCAAACTTACCAAGGCAAAACTTAAGGGAGCCAGGTTCCCAGGAATACAGAATATTCAACATCATGTGCTAAAAAGAGTATGGATAGGTGCCATAACCACTGCAGCTGGGTGCCACTGTAAGTATTTTTGTTCCCAGGAGAATTGGACATTAACTATTACTTCTGATTTACCCAGAATGACTTCTGTCTTGGCTTGATTTAGCTCAGATTGTCCATCTTCAGTCAGGTTTCCAGGGTTCAAAAAGCTTAGGTTTTTTGTTTTGTTTTGTTGAGTCCTGGACTTTGAAAGAAAATATCTTTTTTCTGTACATGTTTCTCCAAATCTAAGCAAATATTCTGATGTGAGTGTGAATTAAACAAAATTAAAGCCAGCAATGTCTGTTATATTGAGTTATATTAACGAGTAGGACTCAGATTTTTTTTATGTCAAATTACTGACACCTTTTAGGTGTCACCTCTCCCTCTCCCTCTTGTGTCCCACAGCTGATAGGAAAATGTGTGTGCTCCTTCATTTCATTCAAATTGTGAAGCTCCTACCATAAATGACCTCTCTTCTCAGCCTTTCCTTCTAACTAAACATTTAGAAAGTAAGTTGTCTTTTTTGTTTTCTCTTTTAATCCAAGTTGTACTGCTTGAGAGGAACTTGCTTCTCTCACACAGATATCAATTATGCAAGTAGAGAACTTCCTTCCTCTTTGGGGTGTGTGTGTCTGTCTGTCTGTGGCCATAAATTACAACATCTGAACCAAACTTGGGTGAAGGTCCATATGCCTCAACAGGTATTTAAAAAGTGATAAATTAATAAGTAACCAACTAAAATGCTGACCAATGTGTCAATGATTTCTTTAGGGAATAAGCATCTTTAGTACATTAAAAACATGTTTTAAAGTTCAAATAAATTTCTGGGAATTATCTTTCTGTACAATAGAAGAAGAGGTCACTCACAGACAAATGGTCCCTCCACTCACTTTTCCCATCCTTCCTCCACCATTTTCTTTTTCTTTCCCACATTACTTGAGAAAAAGGAGCTTCCTGCTCCTGTTGAGCTCCATGGTGACTCATTTCAGCTTATCTTTCAGGATCCCTCTCTACTCCTCTCATCTATAATGCCCTTTGTGCCCTAGCCCATCTCCACTCAGTGTACCAGCCACCTTCCTGACCGGGAAGATGGCATCAGAGTTAAATTACACCGTCAAACTACAATGAATCCCTGAGGAGAGAGACAGCAAGACTTCCAGGCAAAGATGGCCGTCTTTCTCCAAGTCCTCTGGTGGAATATTAAGTAGGGCAAGCTGTGAGCATCTACCTCAGGCTCACAGTGCTCATTTGTATTCTTTATTAGCATAAATCTATTTTTAATGTTTTCTTTTTTTAAAAAATAAACACCTAAATTGAAAATGTATAAACAATGTTGGGCCCCCCAAGCAAATAACTAAATGAATAGTAAAAATATTCTAAATACTTAAAAATAGGGGTAGTTGAAGTGCTGCTTTTTCCTGGTGGAGACATGAGGGGGTTTGAAGTTACTTGACGCTCCGGAGGCCATGGCTGGTGAGAGATCTGTGCGTTCCTGCTCCTTTCTCCCTGTAATGCCCTGGACTCTGTAGCTGGTGAGAAGTTTGAGATCTGCCCCTGTCTTCACCAGCAGCACTCAGGGCCCTGAGACCTGCGAGAGCTCCAGCGCTGCAGTAGGAGTCTGGGTAAGGTGCACATGGTGGACAGGCAGAACTAGAGGTGGAAATGTCTCATGCAACAGTAACTATAGGAGCCAACACGTGGTAAGCTTTGAGAACCAGTGTGTTGTGCTTGGGGACAAAGATGGAGGAATAGAATTAGACAGTTAAGCTTGACCCCTTCTCTTTTTCTTTTATTTTTTTCCTTTTTTTCTTCTCTTTCTCTTTTCTAAACAACTGTTGAGAATGCCATCCTCAGAAAACTAATACCATCCCCAAAATCCAGAGACAAAAGTCAGACCAAACACAGCAAAAATCCACCTGCAGTCTTGGCCAGATTCAACATTTCTGGGATCTGACTTGGATCTAACACAGAAATATAGACACCAGAGGAAATTTAGATCCAAGAATAAATGCAGGATATTAAAAACTCCCTCGAAAGTATACACAGCAGATTGAATGAAGGCAAGAATAGAATATTAGATCTAAAAGACAGGAACACCATTAGTGATCAAGAAAAGAAAGGTATTTTAAAAACAGCAAGAGACCATGAAAAATCCATCCAACAACTACAGGATGAAGCAAAGAACAACTTAAGATTGGTTGTAATCTGTGAGAAAGATGGAGACAATACAAAAGCCAGTAAAAACTTTCACAGAATGGAAGAACATTTCCCAAACATGGATAAAGAATTTGATATATAAATAAATGAAGTATAAAGAACTCCAAATACCCATGACCAAAAAATGTGTACTAAGACATATAATAAGACCCAGAAATTCAGCACATGAACAAAATATTGAAAGCACCTTGAGAAGAAAAGCATATCACCTATAAAGGAAAGCGCATCAGAATCACAGCAGACTTCTCAACACAAACCTTTAAATCAAGGAAAACTTGGAGTGAGATATTTCAAGTCTTAAAGGCAAACAATCTTTAACCCAGGCTGATGTATCCTGAAAAACTGTCTTTCAAAATTAATGGAGAAGTAAGATACTTCAATGTCAAAGAACAACTGAAGAAATTCATGACCACCAAACCAGCTCTACAGAAAGCTCTGAAGAACATATTATAAAGAAGATCACAAACACATGAACACCAATAGGCAGGGCAAACAATTAAACAGAGGGGAAATACAGGGAACAAACAGCAAAAAACAACATGAAAAAGAAAAGCCAATTCATATCAATTATAATCATCAATGAAAATAGTCTCAACTCACCAATCAAAAGAAACAGCTTGGCAGAATGGATTAAGAAGCAAGATCCAACAATATGCTGCATTTAAGAAACATATTTCACCCAAAAAGAAATTCACTGCCTAAAAGCCAAATGATGGAAAACAATTCTTCATGCCACAGGACCTCAGAAAAAAGCAAGAGTAGCTTTTCTATTTGCAGACAAGGCAAACTTTAAGCCAAAACTGATCAAAAGAGAAAATGGTTACTACATATTTGTTAAGGAAAACTCCAAGAAGAGTTAATGATCATAAATATTTATACATCAAACACAGGTTCACCCAACTTCATAAAACAAATATTAGCAGGTGTAAGAAACAAAGCACCAAGACAATTGTAGTGAGGGACCTTAATATCCCACTCCCACAAATAGACTAGGCAAAAAAAAAAAAACCCACAAAGAAATATTAGAATTAAACCAAGCCTGTGAATAAGCCTGTGAACTTAGTAGATATCTACAGTGTTCCACCTTGAAACATCATGTTACAAAATTGTTCTAAATTACACATGAGATGTTCTCCAAAACAGACCATATATTCACTGACAAATATTATTATGTAAATGTAGAGGAGTTAAAAGCACCCCATATACACTATCTGACCATAGCCCAATGAACCTGGAAATTAATGACAAAGGAAATCACTAAAACTACATTAATACATGGAAATAAAATAATACATTTCTGAATAACCAATAGGTCACAGAGAAAATTAAGGATGAAATTAACAGATATATGATTAAATCATAATGCTGATACAACACACTGAAATTTGTGGAATGCAATTAAAGCAGTTCTACAAAGGAAATTGATATTAATGAACCCACACATCAGGAAAACAGCATGAGCTCAATAAGCAACATAATGTTGAACCTCAAAGTTCTAGAAAAAGAAGAACAAATAAACCCAAAACTCATATGAGGGAGGAAATTATAAAGATAAGAGCAGAAATTAATGCAGTAGAGACTAAGAAAACAATACAAAGAATCTATGAATTTAAAAGCTGATTCTTTGAAATAACAAATTGATAAACCATTATCTAACCTCATCAAACAGAGGGAAAAATAAACCCACAAATTAAAGAAATTAGGAATGAAAGGTGGAAATCAACACGGATCTCACAGAAATCCAGGAGATCATCAATAATTACTTATGAGAACCTATATCCTAATAAGATGAAAAGCAGAAAAAATGAATAGATTACTAGTCACAATAAAGTTGAGAAAACGAAATCAAGAAGGTATAAAAAATTTTTAATAACCCAATATAAGTCAATGAAATTGAAAATGTAATTAAAAATTTACCAACAAAGTAAAGTCCAGGCCCTGATAGGTTGACTTCTACAAGAAATTTAGAGAAGAACTAATGTCACCAATGCTGAAACTCTTTAAAGAAATAGAAGTGGAAGCAGTACATCCAAAATCATTCCTGGAAGCAATTATAACCCAAGTGTTATTCCAACACCAGAGAAGAATAAAACTGAAAAAAATTACAGTTCTATCTCCCTAATGAACATAGATGCAAAAATTCTTAATATAATACTGGCAAATAGAATGAAGCAATCATGAAGAAGATTGCACACCGTTACCAAGTGGGCTTCATCTTAGGGATGTGGTGATGGTACAATATATGCAAATCAATAAATGTAATACACTGTATTAACAGAACCAAAGATATAAATCACACAGTCATTTCAATAGATGCAGAAAATAATTTGACAAAGTCCAACACCTATTCATGAGTCAAACCCTAGAGAAAGTTGGGATAGATATTTTTACCTCAATATTATAAAAGCTATCTATAACAAATGAACACCATCATATTAAATGGTTAAAAACTGAAAGATTTTGTTCTAAAATCAGGAACAAGGCAAGAACATCCATTACCACCACTCTTATTCATCATAGTTCTGAAAACAGAGAAACTCAACAAGTGAAAAAAAGGAATAAGGATAGGAATGGAAGAAACTAAATTATCATTTGCAAATGACATAATATTCTAAATAGAAGATCCCAGAAACTCCGTGAAAAACTTGTAGGTTTAATATCCAAATTCAGAAGGTTACAAAGTCAATACTCAAAAATCAATAGCATTCCTATACCCAAGCAACAAACTCATAGAGAAATTAGGGAAAATATATTTTTTACCATAGCATCTTAAAAGATTAACTACATAAGATCTAACAAAGAATGTAAAAATCTTTAAGTGAAAATTAGAGTACCTTAAAAAAAGAGATTGAAGAGTATATCAGATAAAGGAAAGATATCCCTTACTCTTGAATAGGAAGAACCAACATAATGAATACAGCATATTCCTAAAATTGTTATACAGATTTAATGTAATCCCATCAAAACACCATTAGCATACCTCACAGATCTAGAGAAAACATTCCCAAAATTCATTTGGAACAAGAAAAGTCTAGAATAGCAAAAGCAATTCTAGGTAACAAAGCTAAATCAGGGGCATCACAACTTGAAATTACATTACAAAGGTACTATGATAAAATCAGCATGGTTCTGGGAAAAAACAGGTTTGCAAATCAGTGGAACAGAATAGAAGATGCAGATGCAACCCTAAACCCACCCAGTCACCTTATCTTTGATAAAGGAACCAAACATGTTCACTGGAAGAAAGATAGCCTCTTTAACAAGTGGTGCTGGAAAAACTGACTTTCCACATGCTGAAGACTAAAACTAGACCCATTTTATTAGCATGCACTAAATTAAAGGCAAAAAGGGACAAAGATCAAAATATTAAAATAAAAGCACTAAATTTACTGGAAGAGAAAATAGGTAAAAACCTTGAAGATATACATTTAGGCAGAAAGTTCATTAAAAAAACCCCAGACTGCAAGGGAAATATTACAAAGAATCAACAAATGGGATCTTTCCTTATTAAAAAGATTTTACACAAGAAAGTGAAAAGACAACCCACAGAGTGGGGAGAAAATTATAGTCAGCTGTTCCTCAGACAGAGGACTTGTATCTAGAGCATATAAAGAGTTGAAAAAATTAGACCTCCCCACATTTAAAGACCCAATCCAAAAAGGGGCATCTGAGATGAACACACATTTCTCAGATGCAGAAATATAAGCAGCAAATATATATATATATATATATATATATATATATATATATATATATATAAATGTTCAGCATCACTAGTCATGTGAGAGATGCAAATTAAAATAACGCTGAGATTCCATCTCCAAAAAGAATGACTATCATTAAAAAAAATAATAACAAATACTGGCAGGACTGTGGGGAAAAAGAAACATTTCTTTGTTGTTGGTGGGAGTATAGACTGGTGCAACCACTGCAGAAATTAGTATAGACATTCCTTAAAATCTAAGATTAGAGGTGGCATTCAACCCAGTTATATCCCTTCTGGATATCTTCCCAGAAGAATTAATAACAATAGTGCAGCAATATATGTGCACTCATATTTATAGCAGCACATTTCTACTATCTAAATCTTGGAAACAACCCAAATGCCCATCAACGGAGGAATAGATTAAAAAGATGTGGGTTTTTTATATAATGGCATACTACTGAGCCATAAAGAAGGATAAACTGGAGAGTTTTATAGGTAAATGGATATAATTAAGCCCATACTCATAAGTAAAATAAATCAGAACCATATATGTAAACATTTGCTTTGTCTCACTAGTGTGAGCAACTGAACAAGTAAATAAGATAAAAAAAGAATAGATAATTTGAATTGGGAAGAAACTGTTCAAAAGAAAAAATAAACTATGATGGGGGAAAGGGGAAAGGAAGGAAATAAAAAAGAATAAATATTTTATACATAGGATAGTTCAGATAGTTATACAGCTAGTTTCTCTTAGTTCATTCAAAAGTAATATTCGTGCTAATAATGTTTGGACAAAGTATCATGCTTATACTCTGAATAAATACTACAAAGACAAAAATATGCAATGTATTAGTTATTGTAACTCCTACTAACGTGTTTTGAAACTGTTTTATTGCTAATTTTGTTATTTTTCTCTTGAGAAAATTACTTGCGGGTTATTGAAAAACGGATCTATTTCCCTAAGTAGTTAGTGAGATTTTCCATGTGAACCGAACTGTTTTATTACGGCATCTAGAGATGCAAAGGTCTTAAGTAAACATCTAAGCTACCCTAACTGTGCTAGCATTCTTGGCCAACTTAGCATCCTTGAAACGGCCAGTCAAGAGTACTTCTGGTGAATAGTAGTTCTTTGGACAAATCTGACTTGTAGGAAATCCTTCCGTCATTTGCTCAACCTGATCTTCTAGTTCTAGTCATTGAAATTGGCTAGAACAGTTGTATACATCTTCATTATGTTCAAAAGCCCTGTTTTGATTCACCTAATGCCTTATCATCTATGACCGCTTATTTACCTAAAAGCATTAACTGGAGACTATAAAACCACATTTATATCCATCTTGCTTACTGACTGAAAACATCAAAAGAACACATAGAAGAACAAATGATTAATTCCTTTTTCCTAAAGATTAGCTGCCCAAAGATACTGTTTATCTTTAATAATTATGATAAAGGAAAAACCCTTTCTTTGCTGTTCATAACCGACCGTGTGATTTACACTGCACTCCAATACGCACATTGAGTGTATTATGCACTGCTTTTACTGGCAAGGAAAGCCTGTTTGCTTGCTCCTGCTATAATAATAAAGCCTCCTTTCTTACTCCTTGCTGACAGAAGCAGGCTGAATGTGTTTGGATTCTAAAGCACCCTATTTATAGCCCCATTTCCAAATGATCTCTATTCATTACAATGCTGGATTTGCAGGTTATCATTCTGTGTCTGAAGGTAGACACAGATGTATGCAAGGGGCTTTCCTTGCTGAGACAAAAACAGAAAGTACTCAATCTGTCTGGTCCCCCATTACCTTCTGAGAATAGGTTGGACAATGTCCTGAGAGTTTAAACAAAAGCCCTTTTAACTGCATACCGAATGGAGTCAACACTGAATAGAACCACAGAGATCAGGCAGGCTATGTGTTCACCCAAAGGGGTTCTCACAGGTCGGAGACTCACAGTTTTAGTACTGACTCCTCTTTAACAAGAGAAATTGATGCATATCACAGGTGCACTTCTAAGTAAAATATTTTTAGAACAATCCATGATTTATTATTTCCTTAACTGTATTTGATTTCTCTAAGGAGACATTATTCTGAAAGCTAGTAGAAATGTCATCTTGTAGGAACCTTTAATCTTGTACATTTTCCAGTAGTCTTATTAGGAAGAGGGGAGTTTTAAATAAAAGTACTAGGAAATATTTACATAAAGCTTACAATGATCCTCAAAATCTAGGTGAGGCACAAAGGGAAGAAGACAATTTATAAAGAATTTTGAGGATGCAAACTACAGAAAAGCCTGGGGATGTGCTGGTCTGTTGGAGCTTGTGAGAGAATTAGAGTAGAAACTAAACAGCCATAAGAAGCCATGATGAAGGGAAGATGACAGAGGCAGCAGCATTCTGTCCAGGGTCTGGACACTTCCTGCTAAAAGGTAGATAGTACCTTCCTATATTCAAACTTCTGTTCTTACTCACATCCTTTGCTAAGATTCCTTTCCTAGACTGTATCTATTAACATGTTAATCTAGAAAATAGAGTATTGGTACACAAAATAAGCTTTCCCAAATATATTCAAGTTTTAGATATGGATGTTTGATATGCTGAAATAATCCCTTCTGACCTCGACTTACATGTTCCCAATGCAGGACATGTGCCAGCTGTGCGTCTCTTAAGCTGCTTATCACTTTACTCCCTGCATTCGCTATACTTTGCTTTTCACACAGAAAACTGCTTTATGAAACTCCTATCATAGCCAATCCATCTTTGCCTCCTAAGTCAAGCAAAAATATCCAGTATATAAACTTACCCACTTGATGTTGATTGTCAGTCATTGGGCTTTTTTGAGACACAGGGATGCTTTTAATAACAGATAATTTAAATATTTAAACTCGGCAATGTCTATGCTTTTGATAGGTGTCAAAAGGTTAAGTCAATTGCTTAAGTCACCTAATTATTAGTAGATGAGCCCAAATATACAACCTGGGCTTATCTATTCTAGGTCCCATATCCCCTGACAGCACTGTTCCATCAGTTACGCCCCAACATTTTTCTGCATAACACTGAATTTCACTCCTAGTTAAGGGACTGAGCCCAGTGTATTTCAGTTGATAATAGACTCACTTTTTAAATGAAAAGCATGCGTGGATTAATAATACAACTGTTTGTTTTCATCCTGAAAGTCTTCAAGGCTATCATAATCATATATATAATATCATATATATATATTTATATATAACCTCTCAGCTTTTCTGATTTTTTATTTACCTGAGAAATGAGCCTCAGAGCAATTTCATGACTTACCCAGAGTATAAAGTGAATGGCAGATTTGAGATTAGACCTTAGATATCCAGATTTCCACTTTGCAGTTTTTTTCCAGTCCAACAAACTAGTTCTCTCATTACCCCTGCAGTCCTCACCTTCTTCTTCACCAAATGTCCCTCAGCAAGTTATATGATCTTTCTGTGCCAGAGTTCTAATTAGTGCTCCCAGAAGGTTGCATTGGTCCACTTCCCAGGGATATTGTAAGGACAATAATTAATAGCTATAAAACACTCTGCATTACACTTTTCCATACAGACACCAACGTGGCACAACCAAGTCTGTTTCACAGTAATTAACTTGATATTCAATAAGGGAGAAATCAGTAGAGCAATTCCTACATGACTTTGCAGAAATGCCTGTTTCCACTGTAGCACAGTAAGTCCCACAGGCAGAAAAGAAGCCTCAAACTGTGCATGTGAATTTAACCACAGGATGTTAGTATATGAATATTGGCTTTTCTTTAAGTTAAGATGTATGCTTTTTAAAAAAGTAATCATCCTGAGCATTATCAGGAGTGAGCATAAGCCATAAATATTAACCATTATGCACATTACATAAATTATTTCTAATTTGTATAATAAACCCAGACGATAGGTAATTTCAACTCTACTTTGTGGATGAGATAAATCAAGGCTTAGAAGATTAAGTAACTTGATTAGGACTAATTCAGCTAATAAACAATGGAGGAAGAATTTGAATCCATGTTTATCTGATTACTAGTGTGTTTTTACTCTCCATTTTAATGTGATAAATATACACAGCATAACATTCAACAGCTGCTTTTGAGTGTACAGTGGAGTGGTGTTCAATATACTCCTAATTGTGTCCATGTATCACTACTATCCATGTTCAGAGCTATTTTGATTTTATAATCTGAAATTCTTTACCATTAAATGCTAAGTTGCCATTCCTCTTTTCTCCCATGCTCTGGTGATATGTTTGTGTCTAGATGTCCCCTCTAAAGCCTCACGCAGTGACAGGGAGCAGACTTTCCAGAGGTGGCTTGATCTGGAGTGTGTGGTGCTGGGATCCAGGGGTTGTGATTACTAAATCTAATTGGTCTTGGCATAGTTCTGGGTAGGATTAAGGGCGTGTGGGCTACACATGCCCTAGGGTTGGCAGCCTGCCTAAAGAAAGAGGCTTGTCTCCTTCCCCCTTGTTGCTTGTGCTATCTTAGTGGGCACCATGAACTGTTCTCCCATGTCATGGCTCTCTGCCAAGCCACCCTGCCTAGGAGCCAACCTGTTATGGACTGAAACCTCTACAACTGTGAGCCAAAGAAACTTTTCCTCCTTTAACTTTGGGTGTCAGGTATTTTGTTTCAGCAACGAGAAAAGTAAAATATCTGATAACCACCATTATTCTTCTGTTTTCATTTTATTTATCCCCTCATCTATGATGGACCTTAGGTTTGTATCTTCATTTTAGCAGTTGTGAATACTGCTGTGAACACCTCAAGATCCTACTGTCAGTTTTTCTGTTATGTGCCCTGAAGTGGTATCACTAAGGTGACAATTCCGTTTTTAAATTTTAATGAAATAAGTATATTGTTCTCCAAAGAAAGTACACCACTTTACTTTTCTGCTGACAGTGCATAAAAGATTCAGATTTCTCCCTCCCAGCTCTGGAACTTGTTGTATTGTGCTGAGAGCAGTCTGGGTAATGGGTGTGAAGTGGTCCTTTGTTGTCTTCATTTTCATTTCCCAAGTAATTACTGATGTTTAGAATCTTTCCAGGTTCTTGTTGGACATTTGTAGTGTTCTTTGGAGAAAATGCTGTTCTACTCCTTTGCACTGTTTTGAAATGTGTTTTTGTTGCTTTATTCTTAAATTTTAGGAGTTCTCTATATAATTCTAAATATCCTAATATATATCCTTATCAGATATATAATATGCACATAGTTTTTGCTATTCTATACATTGCCTTTTTATTCTGTTGATAATGCCTTTTGATGGTCAATATTTAAAAAATTTTATTGGTCTCATTTGTCCGTTTTTTCTTTTGTTACCGGAGTTTTTAATGTTATAGTCAAGAAATCAGTGCTAAGTACAATGTTACAGAAATTTTACCTTGAATTTTCTTTTAGAAATTTTATATTTTTAGGACTTACATTTAGGTTCTTCATTGATTTTGAGTTACTTTTTAAATGAAAACTGGAATTTAACTTTTACCACAGATTTCTCTGTTTATTTTTTTAGTACATGTTTGCAGTACACGATGTTCACACTCATCTTATCTTGATTCTTTTTATTCCCTTTTGTCTTCCCACCCACTGCTCTCATCATTCCTTCCATTTCTAGATCACCTTTCTGCATATTCATTATTATTTTTTAAATTTATGTTTGCAACATATGATTTGATTTAATTCCTTGTGGGTAATTAGTACATGTATGATTCATTTTAAATCTTTTTCCATCCCCTTTCCTTAACGCCACCATTAAAGTCTTGACCCCTTCCCATTACAAAAGAACTATCTGCCTGTTTCTTTTTCTCTTTTATGTTGTTCTTTATTTCACTTTAGATTACTAAAGTAAGCAAAGCCATACAGTATTTAAACTTGTGTGCTTGATTTATTTCACTTAACATTATGTTTTCAAGGAGAATCCATTTCATGCAAATGCCTTGAATTCATGCTTCTTTATAGCTGAGTTCCATTGCATTGTGGCTATCTGGCATATTTTTTTTATTCACCTATTTGATGAACTATAGTCTGCTTCAAAGATTTAGTTGTTATAAATTGTGCTGTTATAGACATTGGTATACATGCATTGCTATAATAAAATGTTTGTCTCATTTGAGAAGATAACTGGAAGTGGAATAGCAGAGTCAAATAGAATTTTTGGTTTTAGTTTTGTTTTGTTTTGTTTTATACAGGGTCATACTATGTAGCTCAGCATGAATTCACAATATATCCTAGGCATGAATTCACAATATATCCTAGGCATGAATTCACAATATATCCTAGGCATGAATTCACAATATATCCTAGGCTGGCCTTAAACTCATGTTCCTCCTGCATCAGCCTTCTAAGTGCTGAGATTACAAGCGTATGCCACCATACCTGTCTTAGTTTTAGGTTATTTTTTTAAACCTCCATGCTTATTTCCATAAGGATTGTACTAATTTATGTTCCCATCAACAATGTAAAAGTGTTCCTTTTTCATGATAACCATGAACGCATTTGTATTATTGATGATGGGTGATCTTTCTTGTATAAAATGAAATATTAATGCTGTTTTAATTCACATTTCACTAATGGCTAGAGATAGTGAACATTTTTTTCATATATTCATTAGGTTTTGTTCTTCTGAAAAGTATCTGTTAATTTCAGTTGCCCACTTATCACTGGGCCTTTTATTTGGTGGAATATAATTTTTTATTTCTTCATATGTTCTACATATTATTCCTCTGTCCAAGAAATAGCTGGAAAATTTTTTTCCCTTACTGATGGGCATAAAAGGTCAATAAACACCAACACAATCATAGGGTGTTATGACAATACCCCACTTTTACAGAGAGGCAGATCAGCTAAACCAAAAAAAAATCCTTTGAACAAAGGGATTTAATAGATATTTTCACAGTTTTACCCTCCTGAAACAAAATATGCATTTTTCTCAGCAGAACATGGAGCTTTCTACAAAGTAGACAATATACTGGTCCACAAAGCCTGCTTAAATATAAAAGAATCAAAATAACACCAAGTTTACTGTCAGACCATCTTACATTGAAGTGAAAAATTAATCATTGAAGAAACCACAGAAAATTTATAAACACTTGGAGACTTGATAACATACTCTGAATCCCCCAAAGAGTCACAGCAGAAAGCAAGGGAGAAACTAAACAATTTCTGCAACAACAGTGCTAGAACAATGCACGAGAACCTATGGAACACAATGAAGGCAGTGGTAAGCAGGAAGCTTAATATTGTAAGAAATGCCCATGTTAGAAAAACAGACCAAGCTCAGATAAATACCATAATGAACCTCAAGATACTTGAAATACAATAGCAATGCAAACTCAACCTGAATTTAAGGAGGAAAATCTTAAAGTTTAAAATGAAGATTAATATAATTAAGACTAAAAAAATCAATGCAAATAATTAACAAATCAAAGAGTGAGTGTTTTTGAAAGAATAAACAAAATTGATAACCTTTAGCCAAACTTAGCAAAAGAAAGAAAGAAAAGAATTATGTCAGTGAAAGTTGAAATGAAGAGACAAAATCACAATGGACACTATTGAAATACAGAAGATAGTAACAGCCATGAAAATTGATGTCACAACAAATTGAAAATCTTTTAAGAAAAGGACAGATTCCTAGACTCCTACAAATTATCAAAACTAAATCAAGACACAAAAATTCTGAACTATCCAATAACAAACAATTAAATTGAGGCAGTAAAAACAAAAATGCCAACTAATAAAAGCCCAAGACTTGTGAATTCACTGCTGATTTCCACAAGAATCAGAAAAATTATCATTGCTCCCCAAACTCTTAAGGATATTGACAATGAAGGAGTGTTTCTAAACTTATCCTGGGAAGCCCACCTTAGTCTGACCCCAAAATCAGACAAAGACTTAACTAAGAAATCTTTGGGCCAATCTCCTTACTGAACATAGATGCAAAAATTCTCAATAAGATATTGGAAAATATAACACAATAAATAACCAAATTGTTCATTCATCATGACCAAGTAATTTTCATTATAGGGATGCAGGATCCCTGTACATACACAAAACAATAAATGTAATATAACAACACATAAGTGAGCAAAAACCACATGATTATATCAATAGGTGGACAAAAAGCATTTGATAAAACTCAACACCTATTTATGATAAAACTTAAGAAAATAGGTATAACAAGACCATATTTGAGTTGCATAAAAGCCATCTATGACTAACCAACAGCCACCATCATATTAAATGGGGGAAAATCTGAAAGCTTTTTCTCTTGAGCCAGGGAAGAGACAAGGTTGCTTACTGTCACCACTTATGCTTGACATAGTACTCAAAACAGCCAGAGAAATAAGGCAAGACAAAGATATAAAGGGATATAGACAGAAGGGGAGAAGTTAAATTATCATTATTTGCAGATGACATGGTCTTCTACATAAAAGACCCAAACAAATCACCAGAAGAATCCTAGAGTTAATCACTGAATTCAGCAATGTAACCAAATACAAAATCAACACACAAAAAATTGATAGTGTTCCTGAATACCAATAGTGAACTCAGTGAGAAAGAAATGAGGAAAACAGTAGCATTCACAATAGCATCAAGAAAGTTAACATAACCAAGTATATGAAAGACCTCTACTATAAAAACTATACTATTCTGATAAAGGACATTGAGGAGGACAAACAGAAAGAAGAAACTGTGCAAAGAAATAGAAGACATTACACAATAAACCACTAGATTTAACAAACATACAGAATACTCTGTCCAACAACACAGAATACACATTTGCACATAGGATGTTTTCTAGCACAGAGCATATGTTAGGGTTTAGTGGATACAAAGTAATAAATTAGGTTTCACTTGATGTGAAAAGACAGATGTCTTACAGAGTACCTTCCTTGATCACAATAGAGTGAAGTTAGAAATGAACAACTGAAGGAAAACTGGAAAGTTAATGAATTTGTAGAATTTCACTCTTCTTCTAGGATAGGGAATAAAGCAAGTTTCTGTTTTTTCCACTTCCATCTGATATAGTACTGGGAATTCCAGTCTGAGCAATCAGGCAAGAAAAACAACCAAAAGGCTTCCAAATTGGAAGAAAGAAATCTCTGTTTGGAGATATGATCTTACATTTAGAAAACCTCCAAAAATTCCACCAAAAAAGTCTTAACATTAATGACATTTGTGAGTAATAGGATATATAACATCCATGAGTCAGGGTCATTTATATACAACAACAATGAACACTCTATAAAACAAAATTGGGAAAATAATTCCATTTGTAGTAGCATCAAAAAAATGAAATATTTACTAACTTACCCAAGATAATGAAAGCCTTGTATGATGAAAACTACAAAACATTGCTAGAAAGTTAAAGAAGGCATAAACAAAAGGAAACATCCACACTCAATTTAAGATTCACCAAAGTCCCAAGAATGTACTTGCAGAAACAGAAAAGCCTAACTGCTACCAATTTCTATCTTTTGAGTAAAAAGTTTAATTTATTTACATTTAGAGTAGTTATTAATAGAGACTTATTTTCAATAATTGACTATTTGTTTTCTACAAGTTTTATCTTTTTCTTTCTGGTCTCTTATTTTCTCCCTTATAATTTTTTGTGTTTAGATTTTTTACAGTGAAATGTTTACACTCTTTCTTAATTTCTGTTGTCTATACTTTATATCTAATTTTTATGTGGTTACTCTGAAAATTACATGTAACATCTTAAAATTTATTTAAATTACATTTAATTCCCTATCCATTTCCCCAGCCTCTGTCCACTATCATTCTCTCCTCAGTCATTATCAGATTGTAGGTGTCACAAATGACTGATATCGTGCAGTGTTTGTCTTTCCATGCTTGACTTATTTAATGATCTTAAAATAATGGTCTCCAGTTCCACCCATGTTTCTGCAAATGACAAGATATTTTTATCTTTAGGCTTGAATTTTATTCAATTATATACAAGGACATTTGCTTCATTCTTCACTTAATAGGTATTTTAGGCTGTTTCCATTTATTTCTTCTCTATTGTGACTTGTGTTACAATGAGCAGGAGTACAGATGCCTCTTTGACACGCTAATTTCATTTTATTTGGATATATGAAAGAATATAGGGTTGCTGGAATATTTTTATTTTTGTAGGATATTCCATGACATTTTCTATTAACTCACAATTCCACGAATATAATATACAACTTCTCCTTTCTCCTTTTTCTTGACAGTATTTTTTGTTTTGCTTTCTCTTTTTAGTAGTTCTAAATGGGGTGAGAAGATTTTGGTTTTCATTTCCCTGATAACTAGTAAGCTGAGTATCTTTTCCACATGCCTTTTGGTCATTTGTGTGTTATCTTCTGAGAAATGTTTATTTCGTTCTAATTTCTTACTGTGTTTTTTTGCTTTAAGGTGACAGAGGTCCTTATATATAGTAGTTATCAATTACTTGTCTCATTCATATATATATATATATATATATATATATATATATATATATATATCCTTTGCTTCCTTCCTTCCTTCTTCCCTTCCTTCCTTCCTTCCTTCCTTCCTTTCTTCCTTTCTTCCTTCCTTCTTTTAGCTATTTATTCTAGACTTTCAGCACTATGGTTAAGAAAATGATTATGTTTCTCTTATTGCAGATCTTCTATAGAAATTGTTCAGCTTTTTCATGTTTAGTACCATGTTAGATGCTAGCTTATTATGAATAGCCTTTATTACACTGAGGTACATTCCTTGTTGCCTAATCTTTTCAGATTTTTAAAAACATGAATAGGTATTTATTTCTATCAAATACTTTCTTTGCAACTATTGAGATGACTTTTCTTTCGTCCTGTGAATGTAGTATATCACATTACTGGCTTACGTGTATCATTGTATTCCTAAAATGAAACCCACTTCATGGTGAATAACTTTTTTAGCGTGGAGTTGGATTCAGTTCACTGTAATTTTGTGGAAGGTTTTGGCACTCATATTCATCAAAGATTATGGCTTACAGATTTTTTTGCTGTTGTTTTGGTCCTTACCTGGTTTTGGTAGCAAGATAATGCTTGGGTCTTTGAAAGTATTTTGAAGAATTTTTTTCTTTAAGAACAATTGGTATTAATGCTTCTTTAAATGTTTCATAGAGTCCATCAATGAAAACATCTTGTCCTGGGATTTTCTTAGAGACTTATATACTAATCACTTTTTGGGTGAGAGACTTTTATTATTGATATAATCTTGTTATGTTTAACTGGTCTTTTCAGATTTTCTATTTCTTACTGATTCAAGTTAAGTAAGGTTTATGTATCTAGGAATGTGTCCATTTCATCTAGATAATTAGAATTTTTGGCATGAAGTAGTTCATAATAATTTCTAATGGTCTCTTTTATTTCTGTAGTGTCAGTTATAATATGCCTTTGTAGTTTCTGATTGTTTAAACATTTTACATTATTTTTTGAGACAGGATCTGCCATTTAGGTCAGGTTAAAATCACTGTGAAACCCAAGATAGGTTTCAATTTACGGTGATCCTTCTGCCTCAGCCTCCTGAGTGCTGGCGTTAAAGGAGTGCACCGCTACACTGGGCAATCTCTGATTTTATTTGTCTTCTCTCAGCTAAGAGTTGGTCTATTTTATCTTCTTGAGGAACTAATTATTCATTTTATCGATCACTTGCACTTTTTAAATCCTATTTCATTGTTTCTGCTAAGATTTGCATTACTGTATCTAATTGAATTATTTGCTTTCTTTCAAGTTATTTGAAGTAAATGTTCTATTTGAGATCTTTCTTTTTATGTGGGCATCAAGGGATATAAACTTTCCTCCAGTACTGGCTTTGATCTATCTCATACATTTTGGTATGGAGGACTCCATAGTTCTTTTTTTCAAGAAATTTAGGGTAAATAAGGCCCAAAATGGATGATGGTTATTGGGAAGTAGGAAGAAAATGTTCAGATGGGAAGGGGAACAAGAGTAGTTGGAATATGAGGAGGGAAAAGAAAAGAAAATAGAAGGAAAATTGGAAACAGAGCTTTTGTAAATGGAGTGGGGAAGAAGATTGAAGGTAGATGAAAGGAATAGGGAAAAAAAGAAAAATGAAGATATATTATGTACAATTCCCTATAATATACAATTCCCTATAATGACTGTCATTATGGACATTCAAAGTGTGCCAATAAAATTAATTTTTAAAGAAATGTGTAAAATTCTTAATCTTTTCCTTAATACATTCGCTGTTTAAAAAGTAAATTGTCTAACTTCCATGTATTTGTATAGTTCCCAAAGTAGTTCTTACTGAGTTTTAGCTTGGTTGCTTTGTGGTCAGAAAACATATATCAGTTTCTTAAACACATGTTAAAACTTGTTATGGGGTCTATTTTATGATCTGTTCTGGAGATTGTTCTATGTGCTGATGAGAAAAATTCGTATTCAGAAGCTGTTAAAACAGAATGTTCTGTGGATGTCTGTTAGGTCCTTTTGGCCTATGATGCAATTTATCTCTGTCATTTGCTGATTTTTCTGTACATTAACTGGTTTTTCTATCCATTAACTCTGTCCATTGCTGAAAGTGAGGTGTTAAAATCTCTGACTCTTACTATTTTAGAGATTGTCTCTTCTTTATCTTTACATTTATAATTATTTGGTTTAAATATTTGGACAGATGTTGCATGCATATATATTTAGAATTAATTATTATTTCTTCTTTACCATTACAAAATAATGTTCTCTATAGCTTTCCTGTTATTAAGGTCTATTTTATTTGATAATAAGTATGGTTACTCCTGCTTTCCCTTAAATTCCATTTGCATGGAATATCTTATTCCACCCCTTTCTTTCAGTCTATGTGTCTTCTCAGAAGCAGAGGAAGTTTCTTGTAAGTTCTTGTAAGTACCTGACTTTCTTTCTTTCTTTCACTTGTTTTTCTTAATCTGATTAGGTACCCTGTCTCCTAATTGGAAAATTTAACCCATTTATATTCAATGTAATGATTAATAGCTAAGGTCTTCTAGCTTTATTGTAGTTCCTTTCTTTTTCCCTTTGTCATAGTGCTTGATTGTGGATAAGTGAATTACACTACTAGTCTTGTTTTGATTTCTTATTCATTATTTTTTGATTTGTTTATTATTATAGATTTTTGCTTTCTGGTCTTTTATAAGGTTTCCAATAATTCTTTTTGACTGTAACAACTTATTTTGAAATGATGGCAAATTAATATGATTTTAAAAATAAGAACAAATGAATGAATAGTATAAAATATATTAATGATCTACTTTTTTTTTTCTTTTTTTTTTTTTTTTTCGGTACCAGGGATCGTACCCATGATCTAGCACTTGCCAGGTAAGCGCTTATGCCTCTGAACTAAACCCCCTAACAATCTACTTTCATTGTATTAATCTCATCTTGAATTTTTGCTATCCCCTTTCTATATTGCCTATCAGTTAACATATTTATGTAATTATTACTTTATAGGCTAGTTTTCATACAAAGATATAAATGATTTACAATCATGATTATAATTTTGTAATAATTTACTAGTGCGCTTTATACCTTTCTCTGGTTTCTTCTTTCTCATTAATGTCTACTTTAGTGTGAAGAACTTCCTTTAGTCTTTAGCATTTCTTGTAGAACAGGTTTGTCGGAGATATATTCTTTCAGCTTTTTCAGGTGATGTCTTTGTCCCTCCTCCATTCATAAATGATTGCTTCCCTTGATACAATATTCTTGGCAGATTTTTTTTCTCCTTTTAGTATTGTGAAGATCTTACGCCACTTTCTGGAAATTGTAAGATTTCTGCTAAGAAGTCTCCTGTCAGATCAAGTGAGACACCTTTGTGTGTTCTTTTTTCGTGCATATTTGAGAGTGGTCTCTTTATCTTTCATCTGTGACTTTGCTTATACCTTGAGATAAGTGAGTTAAATTTGATTGATAAATTTTAATCTTCCTGTACCTGGATAAGTGTATACTTTTTAATTTCATTGTATTTTTCAGTTCAAGTATCTCTGGTTGATTTTTCTTTTAACTATGTCTATTCCTTGGTTAAATTTCTGTGTTGAGTATTGAAATATTTCTGCTTTTCCTTGAAATAGTCATTTAAGATCTTCTGACAGTTCTTGTATATTCCATATGGCTTTGACACTTTTTGGTACTTTGAGTACTAGATGAAGCCAAAGTTTCCTGAATTCTTTTGATGGGCTAATAGCATGAAAAGTCATGTGTGTGGGCATAAAAATACTAGTATTTATTCCATTGTTTTTAACTCAGCTTCCTTAAATATCTTTTTGTCTTCCCAGAAATTCCAGATAGGCTCCTTCTCCTATCAACTGTGAGTCTGTAGTCATTTCCACAGTTGCAGTACTGAATGATGCCTAAGGCCATATTGTGGGAGTCTACTGCTGAATATATTGTTATTCTTTCAGTACAAGAGGGCAATCCAAGCCCAGGTTGGTCTGAAATATATGGTTGGTGTCTTTTTAAGAAACAGGCAAGGGACTTTGGATTGAGTTCAGTGGCACAGCAACTGCCTGGCAAAGTTGAAGTCCTAAGTTCGATTCCCAGTCCTTACCCCCCACCACAAAGTGAAACAGGGGGAGGGGAGGCAGGCAGGTGAGTCCCTAAGAAGAGTTGTATGTGCCCCAAAGCCTTTATCTGAAGTTGGAGAGGGCTTACATGCCTCATGCAAGTAATTGGCCTATGGTCACACATTGCTGCATTTTGCCCAGCTCTCAGCAGTCACTGTGGACAAGCCCTAAGCTTGTATGTCATACATGTGATTATGCCCATACCAAGTGGGGATATATCCTATAGCTTTCCAAGATCATCATGACACTGGTGTAGGACCACGGCCCATACTGCTATGAGCTGTTTATTGCTAAGGTGACCTTATGGCCTAAACCATTATGACTAGTCATGAGTGGTCTAGCTAGAATAGAAGTCTGCTTGATGGTGGCTGCATGTTTTCTCCTGGCACTGGGGTGTTCAGGTCTTTATCCCTACTCAGGCTGTGGATGGGGCACATTAGGATCTTGTATTAGTTTTTATAAACCCAGCACAAAATTCCAGGGCAAAGTCTTGCACTTACTACTCTGTCCCACCTCCAACAAGTGGAATTTTGTACCTTTCTATACTGGTTAGTGTTGGTGAGTGTGTTCTCTTGGTCACCTAGGCTGACAGTAAAATGGGTTATGCCTCAGAGTTGCAGCTGTAAGGACTCACAAAGTCAGGGATATTTGAAGCATCTAGTAGTGATTCAGGCCAACAGGTCCTTCTGTAATCACTGACCTGACAGTAGCTGTCTGAAGTTTTAGAATGAGTGGTGGAGACAGTCTCTTGGCTGCGATGAGTGGTGCTAAGATGGGTCCTGCGTGAGCCATAGAGCCATAGGGACTCAGATGATACTGGGAGGAGGGAAGGTGTGTGTCAGGTTCACTCCAACTCTGGAACTGATGCAGCAGAAACTCGAGAGGAGGTTTCTATTTGATGCCAGGTTGGTGTACAAGTTTTGAGTTTTGACCTGTTTATGGTGTTTGTAATTTTTACCAGGTATTGGGTCTCACTGTGGTAGGTCTGATGGTGGGATCCAAAACAAAGCCCTATGTTACTTTTGGTGCCCTGAATCCATGCAAGTGGATTCTTGCTCCCTACTCTCCTGCCAAAAGTTGGAGGCAGGGGGTGGAAGGAGACAGCAGTGTGGCCTGATGCTGACCTAGTAGCTGCATCCATGAGTATTGGTCTGGAAGTTGCATGGGACTTTGTTTAGCACTAGATTTCACTGTGGTAGTCATGGAACTGGATTTCAAGTCTATAGCCTTATTTTTCCCATCCTACTTTAAGGAAGCTTCCTTGTTCTGGGCTGCTTAGAGTTGGGAGAGAGATGACAAGGGCAGCTCTTTCTTTTTTGCCTTCTTCAGTGAATTTTTTTGTTAAACTAATAGCAGACACTGATCTCTGAGTCCCTTAGCTCTTTTGAAGGTAGTTCAATGTGTGAAAAGCTGTTAAAATTGTCTGTGGGAAGAAAATGCTGGGGAGCTTACTCAGGTACCACCTTGTTCTATAAATTGTATTTTAATTTATTGAAATTTATTTAGTCATGTACAGGGCTATGTTATTAATTCATTATTAATATATTGACTAATTTCTTAACATATTGACTAATTAATGTATTGCCTAATTTCTGCATGTATGTATAAAGTTAGATCATATTTTTCATCTTTGGCATTCTAATCAATTATCTGTTCAGAAGAATGATTGCAATGTTGAAAACACCAAATAAGATGCATCTTGAACTTTTTGTGATTTCCTGCTTAAGGATTTTGTGCCGACACAATCAATTGAGTGATCAAATCTGAAAAACAAAAGCCCAATTAGGTAGAGAAGACAAATGCGAAAAAGAATCTAATTGTCTATTCCAAATCAAGATTTCCAGAATAATGTTTGAATAATAGAATTGTTTCAGTCTGTCATTATTTCCATGGCAACAAGCTTTCTTGATGTTGATGACTACAGTAACAGGGATGGATACCTGTGCTTTGACTCAGTTTAACTCGTTGGATTGATTTGCAGCCAGTTGTTGGTCTCACAGTGTTCATTGCTGTTAGGCAACATATCAGCTTCTAAAACTCTTCTTGATTTAATGAGTCAAAGAACACAATTTTTCTGTCTGTATTTATATTCCTGATATGATTACTCATTCAAAGTCAGGTCAGCTAGACCAACAAAAATCTACTCCGTTTTAGGATTTTCCCTTGTGTTGTTAAGGAAAGCAATTCTCCCATTTATTTAGCTTGTGGTGTTAACGATCCCAGAGTTTTTAGGGTTAAAAAAAGGAGCTTAAAATTGATACTAACAGAAACCAGGCAGGAGATGAGGAAAGATGTCACGTTTTGACATCACCTCAATCTCGAATCCAGTTGTACTGTGTATGAACACTGTGTATTCTTACCCTTTTTATGTGAGTCCACTTTTTATCTTTTTGTTTTTGAGCCAATAAAACCTTTCTTTCTTTGTATGCCAACTTGAGTCAGACGTTCTGCCATTCACAATTGAAAGTCCTATCTTTAGGAATATCGTGTTTTCCTTCATAGCACTTTCTGAATGTAACTTTATCATTACTTCAATGCCAGTCTCTCTTACTGTGCTGGTGTTTAGGCAAATGGTAGCATGATCTCACTGTGCAGGGCCACTGGGCAATAACTAGAACAGTTCTGACCCCCTATTGGTACTCAGAATACCGAATACGAGTAAAGCCAATCTTTTCTCAGCTATGTTCTTAAAGGTTTTAAGAAATTAAGCATGGAGCTATTTTTACCCATCAGTCATTTGAGATGATCTCAGTTAAATACCAATACTTCTTTTTTTTGTTATGTGAACTTGGACAATTATTTCTCTGAGCTTCAGTTTGCTTCTCAGTGTGGAGTGCTTATCTACATGTGGGCACTTGTAAATAGTAGGCTCTTGGTAAAAAGAACTATTAGAACAGAAATAGATAAACAGGTAACAAGTGGGAGCATATAGCTGGTTCAAAACCAGTGTGTTTGAGTAGACAAGAGCAAAGGCCATGGCTGCATAACACTGACATTTTTATTAGAATTCATTTGTAACAAATGGAACTTGTGTCAGCAAAGAACTGATTTTCATACAGACTTCTTTCGCCACCAATGTAACGAAGTAAGAAAATAAAAAGCACGCCTTTCATTCTGTAAAACATTTACGCGTACTACTAATTAGAGGTAATTGTATTTTTTTAACAAGCCATTTTACAAGTTATTTTAAGTTTTCAGTCTATGCATCCAAAACGAGAGCAAAGAACACAACTGTTATCTTTGTAAAGACACTCCAAGCTTGGATGGCAAAGCCACGGAACGGATGGATAGGATGGATCTGTAGCCTTCTGATCTCTGCTGGAGTATCAGGGGCACCCATAAACCCGAAAGAAAAATGAAGAGGGAATGAGAAGTAAAAGGAGGGACTAAAACAAAGCAAAACCAAAAATAAACAGGAAAGAAAAAAAAAGTGTGCATGACTGCTGATTTTTTTTCTTTCCTGTTTCTAAGCTGTGTTATTTACATACACATAAATGAATTTCGGAAGCAGTTTCTTACAGATGGGTTCAAGTAATAACATTATTGGGTGTAGAATCAATAGGGCAGTGCATAGTACAAAGGTATAGAAAGTGCAAATTTCCCTAGAGGCCCTTCCCTCCCCTGGCTGTCCTCGCCGTTTTGTCTAACCATGCAAATCATTTTTAAAAAAGAGCTAAAATAAAGTTCTGTACAAATCACTTTTTATATATTTTGATTTTTACCATTGTAACTAATTACAAAATTATACATAACTACACATACATAGGTAAATAATAGCACCGTACTGGTTATGGTGATGAAAATAATTGGAAACTTGAACGTTTATGGAAATGGCAGATAAAGGTGTTTACCTGGGAAATTAAAACTCGAATGGTTGTACAGAAAAGTACAGAGTGGAATGCACATCAATGACAGTAAGGGAGTTAGTTCTGGGAACAGCTCCTGAATAGTAAGATTTCTGGAATAGTCTCTGCCTCGTTCGTCTGTGGTATGCATCCCATTCATTTTCTTTTTGTGATTATCGTCATCTTTCCCTCTGCCCCGTGGGCAGCTTTTGATTCAGGGAGACAAACTGCTCATTGCCAATCATTCGGGTGTGCAATACTCCGTCAGGTTCTATGTGCCCAGCATGGTTTGTCTGGATGACACAACGTCTGTCTGTCTCACCCCCTTTGTCTCACTAAAAGAAAATTATAGCACTGAGTAATCTGGCACTTGGATAAATCTTCAAAAGATACAAACTAAAAGAAAACAACAGACCCCACATAGTGCACATTCTTCTCTGGTTCTGATGTAGGTTAGAGAGTCTCATTCTGAGGTAGCCTTCTAAATACTTTTTTTTTTAAGTATTACGTATATTTTTTTCTTTTTTTCTTTTTTTTACAAAAGTGCTCAAATATGATGCTTGCAAGTGTTTGGTCTCTTGGATTTCATTCTGTTAGCGATGGGAAAAATGTGAAAACAAACAAACTTACATGCAGAACATCCATGATCTATAATAACCAAAAAAAAAAAAAAAACCTATATCAAAACTCTTTTAGAGTTCTCAGGAGTTTTTGAGGGTTCTTTAAAATCATGTAAGACATGGTGAACTTATGCCACCATCCATGGCTTCCTAAAGAACTTGTGTTGGAGGATTTGGGGGAGATATATATTATTTCCACTTACAGAAAAATCCTAATGATATACCAAATAGATCCTAAAATTGCCAATGATATTTTTACTAAAATAAGTTTGATGCAGTTACTGCATGTTTCTGAGCAGATCTGGAAGGGATTATAAATAAAACAAGTAGCTTTTCCTGATGCTGACAATTATGAACAGAAGAGCCCTGATTATCCAAGTGCTTTGGGCTGGTACAATCACTAACATCCCCGACTTGGCTGAAAACTAGGAATGCATATTATTCAAAGAGTTTCTGTACATGTGGTAAACATTTAATGCTTTAATTGAAAGAGTAACAGATATGAACCACTAATGGTAATATGAACCCAAAGCTAAAAAGAAATGCTATTAAAATAGGCATCAATTATAAGGCACTCTAAATGCAAAACTAAAACCAAAACAAAAGAAAGTACAGCACTTCCCAGGAACGCTGTGTGCCACAAAATGTTTCTTACTAAACAGACTAAAATGAGTTTGGCTTTGCCCCTGTTACATATCATAAATGCAAATTTCATAGCACATACTAGAGACAATATATGATTGAGTACACTTTTTAAACAATTTGATAGCTGATATATTACAACATTCTCCCCTCCTAAAGGGATATGCACTGACCTTTCCCACATGCACACCTGTTAGATATTTAATAATCTTTTTATTGCACTAGATTGTTAGGAATACTGAACTTTGTTGGAAGCCTGGCTAACAAAATGTTATTTGTGAACATGACTGGGTGGGTGAAGGGACATTGAGCGGGAAATTAGGGGGTGAGGTTTGACAATCACTGATGTGCATTCCTCATTTCCCTTTAGAAAATTAAAATTTGCGATATTAAGAAATCCCAATATGTCATAAAATTAAGAATTGAAAAAGATGTTTATAATAGCTTTTCTACTATTTAAAAAAACTAAATCACAAGAGAACTGAATGATTGCTAACTCTAACTTTTGTGTGGACACACTGTCTATATATACATAGACACCCTTACAAAATACGGATATATATGTATATATGTTAGCAGCAACTTTATACTTTGCGCCTCCCTGTTGATTCCAAAAGCAAAACAAAATTAAATTCTCTTTGATCATTTAAAGAGAATGGGTACTCTTTCATTAATTAAAACTGAACAGAAGTGTCAAAGTAATATCTGATGAGACCAAAACTGTAGATTGAGTATTGCACAAAAATGTGCAAATTTTCAAATGATTTGATATTTCTACAGCAAGATATTACAGATAACAGTTCTACAGCTTAAAAAAACTTACAGTTTGGAAATAAAAAATGAACAGTTATGTAACTTTTTTTTAAAATTCACTTTATCGAATGATACATTTTGTTAAAAAAAAGTGTACACAGTTAGAAATGAAGCACAGGTCAGCAGTATCTTTACAATACTAAAAAACTAAATCAAGGACTTTCTTTTTAAACATCCCCCACCCTTACTCCTAAAATCTTATTATGAGTGGTATGGTGGGAAGGGGCAAGGTCGGAGCAGGGTCCATTTTATTCTGAGAAGCTACACCAGCAAACATCTTGCACTGTAGCACTCCAGCGATTTCTCTTGGTACCTGTGAAGCAACCTCGAACAAGATGTTGGTTCTTTGCTATGATTTCTTCTTCCCTTTATGTTGAATCCTTGAAGTATCTGTAAATAAAATTCTTCAGATGCTTCATAAGTCAGGATTCTCTTTATTATTTTTCAGGTTAGATTATTAAACTGAATTCTTGGTCCACCTGGAATAGTTTGTTTTAATTGGTTGTGTGTGTAATAGTCCCACTAAGTGGTTGTTAGCTAGAAGTTAAGAAGGACTTCTCAAGTGCCCTGTATGGCTCAGAAGAGACTCCATGGATATTGAAGGGCCTGTAGTAAAAATCCAGAAGGGGTCGGGGGTTTCTACGTTGCATAGTGATCAAAGCTGCCCAGGTACTCTAGTGCGGCTCGATAGCAAAACTGGTACTGATCCTACAGGAGGTGACATAGAAGGGAGAAAAAGGGCGTGTGAGATATGACAACAGAAAATCAGTCTTGGTAAACCAAGTTCTATTTCTACAGGAACAGAATAATTACTTTTTATAATCCATCCAATCTAATAACAATACACAAAGAGCAACTATCTATAGGAAGTGTTTGTTAATTTCACCAATTTGATCAAAATAGTTTCCTAATGCCAAGCAGGTGACAAATCTAGAGAGCATTTTCTTCTAGACAAGTATGAACTGATTTCCAAATAGTAAGAAACGATTACCACCAACTGAACACACGAGCCTCTTATATACCACAATCATCTTTTAAAATGACTTCATGCACTATGATAACCAACTCTCAGTCTGCAAATTTACAGAGGCTGATACAAATGCATACTGTCCTAAAGGCAATCTGAATTTATATTTCTGGCACTACCCATCCAAATTTATGTTTAAAAAAATCCCAATTAGACAGTAGACCCTTGTTGCCTGTAGTCAGAATTACTCTCATTTTTGATGTCCATAGACAAGTGGGAGGAGGAGCCAAAAAGTCCTCCGTGTGGAACCCCATACATGCAAACCATTTATTTCCACGGAGCACTGAACTTTTAAGCTTTTCATCCCTCAAAATGGCACGATGAAGTGCTTGCCCATATCAAAAAGTACCTGTGCCTTTTGCCCTACTTCAGAGTGACTGCAAGTGTCTGTTCTAGAAAGGCCTACTTTAAAATGAAACAGTATGAAACATGCCCTTTTTCACACAAGGAAAACATTTTCATATTGGGATAAATAGTATTGTTAGAGAGACGGAAAAATTATGATTTACAGATGACACAGACGTGAGAAAAAATTTTCTTTATAGAAGAAACTTATTTTCAGCAGCCAATGGGGCTGAAAGTGGTTCCTATTTTGCTTAAATGTGCATTTTTCTACAATAAAAATGGTAATGTAGAATAAATGGAGTTTGCTTCCCTATCTTGTCACAGTAAGTTGCTTGGCTAAGTGTTAAGGCTTTTTAAACTTCCAATTTTCCTCTGTCACCCCACAAACCCATTAAGTTTGTCAGGCTGACATAATGTTTTGAGTATTGTGAGCCAAATGCCCACACTATTTTGAAATCAAAGTCTAGAAGATATTACAAATGATGGATTGAGGAACACATATAATTCAGTGTCCATTAGAGGAATATAAGCACTATCATATTATCCTTAGACATGAATAATCATTAGGTCAGACTGGATAAATCACATTATTCTGAGAAACACAAAAATTTCCATAGCAATTGTTAGAATAGAAAATGGGGGGCTAATTTCACTAGATTTATTAACCAAGATCCAAATATTTAGGAAATAAGCTACAGAGCAATCAATGGCATACAATACAGCATTCCATATTCTCCTGTATGCCTTCTGAGACAAATAATGCTTTTGATATATTGATATACAAATATACACAATATTTATTGTACCAATATGCATATAATAAAACATGAAATTTTCAATTTACAGGTGAGAAATAGTCAAATGATGATACCCTGGTTCAACTTAAGGAGACTTGCAGGTAATCGCTACTGTAACACTAAGACATTGATACTGTCACCCAGTTTTATTAAGGCAAAAATGAGGTTCAAAAATATTAAATTACTTGATGCTTTTCTTACAGTATTTTTCTGTATTTTGTGTCTGAGGTTGAGTGTCTTGACTCAAGTAGATCACAGTTAGTAAGATGCAGGATTGGAGATGTGAAACTCAGGGGGTATTTTCCTTACCTCTGTCTGTACCATGGCTGGCCGTTGTGTTCTTAACATTTTGACGGTCTGGAAAATATCTACAACGCCTTCATATCTCATTCTTTCCAAGACAATGCTCAGTGTTATGAAGACACCGGTTCTACCAACGCCCGCACTACCAAAACAACAAAGGCAGTGTTACGAATGAAAACTCTCAGAGTCCTGGGTAGATTTCTTTCTTCTTCTAGCTTCCACTTTCCAAGTGTTTCCATAACATCATTAGGAAAATATGCAATTGAGTTCACCAAGTGATCAACGTGTGAGGAAACAGTAATTAGGACAAAGTCTTATAAAATGACATTTTAACTGTGCTTAAATATCATTTTAGAAAGACCAAGAAAACAAAAATACAAACATTGTAACATAAAAGGAAAAGAGAAGGGATAGATAAAACATAAATTTATGCAGACCCTGAAATGCTAAAATCTTGTGTATTAGATATTTTAAAGTATGCAATAATTCAGAGTAAGATTAAATAAATTTGGCATCTTCAATTCTTCCAGTGAATTATTCATTTTGTATAGTCATAATCCATGTAGGGTGTTTCACCACCCTACATGTAAGTATATAACAAGGTATATAGATGATATAATTATTGTATTAACATTGGTTTGGATATGAAAAAAAAGATTTTCTAAAATGAGGTTATCAGACCTGCAGGCATTTTTCACTGAGTCTTCAGGTGGGTGTCTTACATGTATGTGTCTTATACATACTGTGAATGTCTTATATGTATGGATTGTGAAAATGTCACTTTTTCCTGTTTCATGAATATAACCTTCAATAGTTTCTTACAGAGATCTGTAAAAGAACATCTAAGAGCCAACAGTTTCTATATTTACCCACTATTTTTAGGTGATTAGTAGCTAAAACTCCCCAAACTGTTTATAGCATGTAGCAAGATTTTGAGTTTCTCTCTCTTGTCTTTACTATTTTAAGATAACTCCAGCACAGCAGCAAGAATAAAAAATTCATTCATAGCTCTGTGCATTTAAGAAGCAGAAAAGCATCTGGAGGTTTAGGTAATGAGAAAAACAGTGAATAATCTGAAAAATCCCTACATTTTTGGATCCTAATTAAATGGCATGTGTAACGCTTGGGTGCAGTCTGTAGAAAATGGATGGAATCGTTTACTTGGGGATGTAGGTGACAAGCATTTATAAACAGTGTGTTTTTATATAAATTGTGATTTCTGAAGAGTCTAAACAGAAATGTTCACTGAGGCTTTAAAATTCATGAGCAATCTTTAAAAAGTAGCTAAGGATGTCCAAAGGAGTCAAGGCTTCTGTTAAGTTCCTCTCAGTCACGAGAGACTAGGATTTATTATCTTCTTGTGGAATCATTCAGGTACTCCAGAGTTCATCTTACCTGGATTTGTTTGCTAAAATGTAACAACAAATACAGTGTTGTTGATTTCCCAAGTATTTTCAAGATAAGAATAAGTGTTGACCTTACAACTTTTGAATTTACTGACTTTACCACATTAGTGCAATAGGATATGATTTAGATGAGTGGTATTTTCAAGATATTCCCAGACAAGAGAAAAATACCTAAAAATACTAAGGAATGCAAGACATGTTAATAATATGCCATTTCATTTATACCAGAAAAGGATATATCATTATGTAATGACAGAAGAATAAGAAGTAATACATACTATACTTTTGGGAAAGTAAAACTAAAAATTACTAAACATTTTTTTTCCCTGCTGATCATATTAGAAAGGTTTGAATTAGCATTTGGTCAATTAAAAGAAAGTGCAAGTGTTTGAGACTCAGTGTACAACCTCTACTTTGAATAGTTCAGTCCATGTGTCCCTTCTACATGAACTTTGGTTGAATAAAGGGTTTTTGATAATTCAGCACAGAGAAATGATTACAAGTAAGAACTGCTTCCCATATAGTATTCCATGAGTAATCAACAAGGAGGTACTAGGAAGACCCTTAAAGATCAGCAAAGAAAAACAGAGTCAAAATAAATTTCACTACTGTCATAAAATATCATACTAAAATTAAGTGTAGAACACATATCTTGAAGACTCAGTGGAATGTGTGTTTTATTTTGAGATCTTGCCTCATATGATTATGAACTATATTTTATATATACTTTCAAATTCAAAATTTTAACAATAAAGGATGGGATTTAAGGTAGTTGAAATTCTATAATATAGTACCTTAAATAAAATTAGGTAAGTTTCTTTTACTACAAGAGTCTTGCAAAGCAGCTTCCCAAAGCGCTAAATTTATGGTGAATGTCTAAACCCATTTACTTGGTATTTCTATTAACTTCAATGACTTAAATTATAAAATGCTTTAGAAATAATTAAACTGAAGGTGCTTCATTTTCTGATACAGCAACAATTTTCAAGCAAATTGCATTTTTAACCATTCTACCATTCTAATCGCTTATTGACTGGCAAGAATTAGTACTATCATTAAGGACTGATAGCTATTTATGGTTCTCCCAAGAAGAGAACACTATAGAAAGACACTTATCAGTATAATACTATGAAAGCAAAGCAAAGAAGAAATGATTCACATAAATTATTACAGGTGGATGTACCAATCATCCCTGGAAAACTGCAGGTTTTTTTTCTATAAGAGGTAAACTTTGGGCCTAAAAATTTTCCTCTGATTATTTTTCAGTATATGGAAAGAGAAACAAACCCTAAGTTATATAATATGTTGTTGAGAATATTTCAATTATGTGGATTTACTACAACAAACTTATACGAAAAGTGAATATACAACAACATTTGTTTTCAAAACCTTTATTGCAGTGATCATGAGTGCTAGTTAGTATTCTTGATTCTCAGCTCACCTGCAATGGACTGAAATGGGTCCATCTTGACCAAACTGTTCCTTTGTTTTATGGACTTGGCCAATGAAGTCAATAAATCCTTCTCCAGACTTTGGCACTCCTTGTTCTGGCCAGTCAGTGAACTGGAACTGCCTCACTGTTCGCGACTGGCCATCCTTTGGAGGGAAAGCCACATACCCGGTCACAAAGGAGGGCGCCACAGGGATTCCCCATGTGCACAGAGCACCAAAGCAAGCATATGTAATTTTTTCCAGAGATAGAGGGCACAAGAAGTTAGAAACCTGTTTTACTAAAAACAGTTGTGTGGCTCATCTCCTAGTAGAACTGCCTATTTTAACATTTATTTCAGTCCCAAATTTATTCTCCTTCTCACCCCATCTGTTAAGAACTTAGGTTCTTTGATAGCAAATAACCATACTGCTTATCAGCAAATGGTTCTGCGATACAAAGGTTAAGTTCAGAATCCCTGATCAGGTCCATATTCCTTCCAAATATATGTTCTATTTAAAAACTTTGACAATACGGTAATTTCTAAGTTTTGAAAGAAAGCATATTGTCCATAGCAGATTTTTCTATTGTCACGATGCCACATCTGCAGTGCTTATTTCTAGCATTGTCAAATGGTGACATTTAAAGGATCTGGCACAAGCTAGGTAGTTGCTGTTAACCTGGTTGCCTCACATGCTTCTGAAGCACACAATTTCTAATCACAGCAGGAGGCAAAGCACGTGCTGTGTAACTGCTGTGTAGCAGGAAGTGAAGCATCCCTTAAGGAGACCAAATAAATGCCCCTGTCTGCAAAAGGACTCTTCTGGACTGGCCACAGGAATTCAGTAGGCTGTGGGGGCATTTACATAGACAACCCAAAGGCAAAACAAAAAATAAGCCAGATGTGAGAGGAGTCTTTCTTTTCTATTGATACAGGCAAAATTTCTCAGACTCATGAAGATATGAAGACAATTCAGATTCTTTCTGAATTTTTTATAAAAAGAGCAGAAGGGACCCTCTGCTATCACAAGCTTAGAGGGCCTGTTCCTAGTGGAAGAGATTTCACCCTCTCTGTTCTTGTTTATACTTCTTTCACCATTAATCTTATTTTTGCATACAGGCGTGCATGTTGTTATATTTCTGAGTAAGTGGACAGAGGATCAATCTTCCTCACTCAGTCCTACTGAGAAGCGGGGTTGGCTCAGTTTCAGGGAAGCACCCACAAACTACCCTCGTAATTCACACAGGGCAGACACTTGGTTGATGTCATTTGGGGACAGAGGTGAAACAGGAAGATCTCACCAATCTTGCGATAACACATAGAAACACAGAAATAATGGCCTGGCCCCAGAACCAACTTACGGATGGTTACCATGGAAGCTTGACTTACTTTCCTGTGTTTCTGGGAAAGGTTAGAAGGCAGAGGAAGAAAGCCAAAAGCTAGGTAAGGCAGATTTGTCCTATGAATGTCCTTGGGATTTCATTGCTGACCACACTTACTTTAACAGCAGGAAGAGGTCATGTGCACAAACATTTACTATTTGGAGGCGAGCCCACCTGACTCCATTTAAAGGTTACCTGTATAACAAGACTGTATTCTCAAATGCCAGCTTGCTTTCAGCACCAGGAAGGTAAGATTAGAAACACACCGGGAGCACAAACAGCAAGTGGTGTAGTAGCTAAGAAAATTATACAATCACTGAGGGATTTAAAAAAATAATGTGGGCAAGGTCCTGTTTCAATCTTTCTTTATGGCTATTGTGATCAGATTTCATTTGGGGATGGAGGGAGCAGTAAAGTTGTTTTTGCCACCAGTGGAGTCTGTCGCTTGGACTCTATTGTTGGAAACAGTTGGTGATTTCAGCTCAGGATTTTTACTTACATACCTAGCTTTAAATTCTGAAAGGGCATTTAAAAAAAAACAATAGGGCAGGTCACCAAGGCATGCTCGTACAACTCAAAAATGAGACCTAGGACTTAATGGCTGCCTTGAGTACAATCACCTTAAGGGTAGTTAATACTTCAGACTTTGTTGGCATTAACAACAGGTCTGTCACGTGGGCCAACCCTCCCACTAACCACTTGCTATGTCACTTTAGGTCAACAGTCAGTGCTGGGCTTTGAGGATTAGCAGACTGTCTCCAAACAGGAGTTTGAAAAAAGCTGTTTTCCTGAAAAAAAAAAAAAAGAAAAAAAACCCCAAACCACCATAAAAACCAAAACAATGGATCAACAAAATAGCTGTACTCTGGAGTTTGTGACAGTTTCAAAAAGTGGGGCTTTGAACTGACCCAGTCTTCCCTAAGATGTGTTTGTAATCATGATTTGAGAGTGGCCAAAGGAAAGTTAAAGTATATGCACAGAGCATCTTACATCAGGGCTGAGCCTTGGACTTAGCAATCCTGATAAGAGATTCAGAATGAAAATTAGCCAACAGAGGTCATGGGTGCACAGCTCTCACGGAAAGACACATTAGCACACAGAGGAATAAACCATGCCAGGAATCAAATTAGAATGTGCAGAGCTTGTCAGATTCTTCTAAAGAATGCCACTTGCTGTGCAGTTTTAAAATCATTCCAAATTAACCTCCAAGCCCACATGACCTAAAGGGCTTTGCAAAACAACAACATATTTACAGCCTCAAGTAATAAAGAAATCAAAAAACCTCAAAGAGAATGAGCTGAGAAGGTAAATGTAAGCATAGCCAACCAATCAGTAAATGTTTCCCAGAAACAAACATCCACAAAGGGCATACCCAAAGTTGGGCTGCCAGATGTTATGTTTGAATGGAAGCCAAATCTGGGTTTATGAGAATGCTTGCCAGGCAGGAAAACGTGCATATATATATATATATATATATATATATATATATATATATATATATGAATGAATATGGTCACTAAGCAAATGTTTTCTCCCAAAGAAATTATTTGAGACTAATTTTAGGCTAATTGGTAAGAGCTGGTGACTGCCCTAACTTACCCTGGCATCTGTGACCTTGAATTCTCTTAAGATGTATTGTGGCATGTTGTATTCAGCCATGGGATCTACAACAAAATACTGGTATCTTGCAGATCGTTCTGCTGGCCAGTATTGATGACATTTCTCCTAAATGGAAAAATTAATATTAAACTGTAAGGAATAAAACAGATTTCATCACGCAATGAATAAAATTCCCCAATTCAGGCAATGCTGACTGCATGTGGGTCACTTTCTTCACTTTCTCTTTGAAATCCGAAGCTCCAAAAGGATAGGAGAATCATCTGGTTTAACATTTGTCCATGGTATCTGGTACAGTACCTGGCATATAGTAGTAGCTGCTTAGTATTACATCAACTGACCTGAATATTTTGACAGAGTAGGCGTTTTTTAATACAAGTTATCCAAATAACTATGTCAGTCTTTGGGCAAAGCTAGCCACATCAGTCCCACATCTCTGCAGCACCACAGCAGCTGTGCACCACTGTGGTTGGGAATGAAAAGAATCTCCAGTGTAAATGGGGGAAAGAAACCTCTGAATTGATCCTTAATCTCAACCTGTGACCCAGGCAGTTTTAATGGGTGAGCCTTGCAGAAAGCCAGTGGCCAAATTAGAACAAGTCAAGGACTTTCCTAGTGTCATACTGGATTTTAATGCATTTCTAGCCTTTACACAAGGAAGAAAGAAAATATCTCAAGTAAATACTGCAAGATGTTTGTATGAATTGAACCTGACAGGCCCCTAGATATCTCTAATACTGTTTAATGTACATCTCGGAATAATCATTTCTTAAAAAACATCTGAGGTTGCTAGATTACATCCCTAGAAATTTTCCCCAGGAATGAAAGAATGTAAAGTTCCTTTTCATCTGAAGGAATAATAACACATTTACCTAACAAACCAGCCTGTCCAGGGTAGAAGAAATAAGAACACATGAGAGCTGTAAATCAAACAGGGGCACCTGCTGCTTATCAGTGTAATCTTGCTTCATCAGGAAAAGAACAGATCTTTCCTCAAAATATGAAAATTTAATGGCTTGATGTTATCTTGCAAATTAGACACCAACATAAGTAATGAATGATTCAGCTGTGACCAGAGTACTCTGTATTTCAAAGAAATGATGCTGGCACTGGGGTTATTAGGTGGAATCCCCTTTCCTTTGAAGTGAAGGTTTTATGAGAAAACACACTTACTCTTCCCATTTCACGCAGCTTGGTGAGCATTACAACTATGGTGGAATTGTGCTCCCAGAGCATCCGCCAGAAGTCCTCCGTGGTCTCCGCCAAGGGCCCCTGGGTAGCAATGTATGCTTTTTGTTGTCTGAATTACACAGAAGGGAAAAGCATGTTAATGTATCTTAAGAACACATGAATGTTCACTTGATAGGTGAACATCAAACTTAATAAAAGAAAAGGAGCACACATTATTAGCACAGTTGCCGTAATTTCCATTAAGGGAGGGAGAGAGAGCAGAGGTAAAGGGGATATAAAAAAGATTAGTATCTGTTGTGTATATGTGCTCACTCCCCATGAGGAATGTACTCATTCTTTAAACACGTACTAATACAAATAAAGGTTACAAAAAAAAAATAAGAGTATTTTTTTGAGGACTTCACCAAACTTTCCTTAATATTATAGTGTAAATCTTTTTTCATTTTAAAATTTCAGTAGAAAGTTAATGGCTCAGTTTCATGTGTCATACAAACCATAAACAGTTGTATATCTTTGTTTTAGAAATGATGCTCACATGATTTATTAAATATATGAAATATGGTGCTAAACAGCTTCTTTATTAGCACCTTACAATTCCAAATAGTTTCTGAAAGAAAACTATAGAAAGTCAGATTAAAATCTTTCTGTTATGTCTTAGCTCCCAGAATAATAATAAATAAATACAAAGCAACTGCATGCTGACCTATGGGTAAAGAAAATGGCTTTGAATTGAAATGAAACTCCTTCTGGTTATGAATCTAGGGCACATGTAAATATCAAGGCTCTGTATTGTCAGTGGAGCAACAGTGTATACCTGTATCCATCAATAAAACTGGCATTGATGTAATCAGATCCTTCTACTCCGCGGATAGGCTGTAGGCAGACCCTTGTGGATTCATATGGCATAATATTAACAAGGCGATTTTTGAATTTATTACATGGAAGATTGGCACTGATGAATCTTGAGGTGTGAGCTTTTGAGCTGGCTAGACGCTGTTGAAATACAGAAAACTGATAATGTTAGATTGCTTGAATGCAATGTTGCCAAGATACTCTTTTTAGCTATAAGTCTTTTACTTTAAAATAACCATTCAAATTGCACTGCTTTTTACTTCTACCTAATTACTTCACATAACCTATTGAAGCTTTAAATATTATGTTCGGAGAGTATGAACTGTCAATTAAGATACAAAAGGGCTCAAGGTATTGTTAGGAAGCAAAGAATAGAGGAGGAAAAAGTGATTTATAATCAGATATTTGAAGAGAAGGTCAAATGAATCTTGTACTTCAAAATTTGAAAGGTTAAAGTAAAACCACTGCTCAGAGGCAGTCCCAGAATGACTTGCTCCCGAATAACCCCATCATACCCAATGCCATACCTTAAATTCGAGCTCCATTCCCGTGACATTCTCCCCTGTTTCTATTTGTGTCAGCTTCTGGATGTAGGCATACAAGTTTCTAGCTGGCACTTCGGTATTTCCACAAGTCACTGCTTCTAACAGTGCATCGTGGATAAAGATGTATTGGTCTTCTGTTTGAACCATGTAATTCCTCTGGGCTCTCATTAAAGTTACATGGCCATAAATATCTACAGTTTTTTCATGCTTTATTCTTTCTAACATGGCATCTATTACAATGAAACAACCGGTCCGGCCAACTCCAGCACTAAAAAGAAAACAGAAAGAAAAGTTCAAATATACTTAAAGGTTCAAATAAACTTATCAGAAAATGAACACAAAAAAGTATTTTTATTCTTATTAATGAGGCTTTATACTCATGAATTTTCATGAGTAGCCCCTATGATGACTTTTGAACACTCTGAAATCAAAAGTATTATTAGTGTCTCATTACCAGAATATAGGGAACAAAATAGTAAAATTAGTTTCATTTCATAATGTACAAAATATTAAGTCCATAATTACTGTGCAGTGCAAAATGAATATTATTTTGAAAACATGAAAAAAACACAAAACATTTAGGCTGTTTAAATGGTATTTTAAATTATTGGTCAAGATCTAATTACACATCCCATTTTGCAAATTCATTCTATTTTAGTTTAATTTACAAAAATAAAAAAAAAACAGTATCTAATAAACCACTCAATGATAACATTTCATATTCTACCACTCAGCAAAGAAGTTTTAAAATCATCCTAGTGGGATGTATGTAATTAAAATGACGCACACTAAAAAAGACTACTTTCTTAATAAAAAGCAGTTGGTAGACACTGTATACTTTTTCATTTTACTCTCTTTTTCTCCCACAGTTGAATGTATTTTGAAATTCTAGGTAAGATTCAGGTATTCCGTGCAGGAAAATAAAGACTTCAATCTTTGTTACTGAAAGAGATTTAAGGCTTTTTAAAAACTCCATTACCTGTGGACTTAAGGGTTATGCTCCAGTTGGTAGACACTTACTCAGAAAAGAGATGTGAGACAGTCAACAAAGCACAAGAGGTGGACAAGTTCTGCTGTTCTAAGGAGACAATCTAATTTACTGACTTGAATCGCAGGGTCTGGTGCTTGAAATGGAATATCCTCTAGCATTGAAAAGAACACCAAGAAAATAATACACCTGTGTTTTTATAATTTCAAGGCAAGCCTTGTATGTTTCCTACTTATCAAATACTTCAAGCTAAGTATGTGTCAAAAATGGTTCAACCTAGAATGTTTCTCCTTTAGACCATGTATGTTTACCTGATTGCTAAACATGCAATCAGTAGGAATGGATATATTATCACCAGGTTTACTCCATGTCACTGTATTCTGCCATTTGTTTTTCTGTGTGCATCAATCTGGTTTTCATTTGTGTCCCACCATAGATTTATCCACCTTTTTAGTCAAAAGAACAATGAAATACTCTGCTAAGTGAATTAGCAGATATAATAAAGATGATTTTGGTCTTACTTTTAAAGATCTTAGACTCTATCAAAGAATATACTAAAAAGATATGTTAGTTTTATGGATGATGATGCAGTGTTTGAAATGGGACATGAAGGACATGCAAAATGGGGAATTGAGGCAAGAATAGCAAAAAAGGAGAAACGTTTTCATAATTATACTGGTGGTTCCTGGGAATGAACCATGAAATTTTCACAGCAAGGTATCTGTACAATGAATTATACTAGAACTCTAAAATGAATAATTTTCTACTTGTTTTAACTGGAATGTCAATTTCTCTCCAGTGACATGGGCTACAAAATGGTAACAGCACTATTTTTAACGAAAGGATATTTAATTACTAAAACCCATACATCAAATCCAGTCTCCACACAGAAACCTGCAGTTAGTAGACTAGGCTTAGTGTGAATTTGATATAAGCACTGTTACAATTATTTAACTCTTTTATTCAAAACAGTCACTAGATACTCCATTCGAGACCTAAGCCTACAAACTGACACAACACTGAGATACTGTGCCAAAGTACTTTCTGGGTACAATGAGCTTTAGAAATAATGAGACATCTCTTAGGGCAGCACAGTTGGAAATGTGATGCAAACATTAAGACAGAGCTCTGTGAGTCAGCCTGTTCCAATATGGTAAGATCCACCAAGTGCCATTTATTTAGTGTATTCTACTAAATAATCACTTGGATGGCAACTTTTCCCTGTCATTCCCACTCCTCTACATGGGTCTGATTACTCGGCTGCCTTCCCACATCCCTTTGGATCTTAAAATACCCCTCCATAAGCTCCAAGTGATATTATGAGCCCGGAAGGACAGCCATTCATAAGCAACAGTGCACACCCTGAGGACACAACTGTATCACTGTGTCTCACATCAGGTGTACAGTAAGCATTTAATAATGTTGTGGCATAATTGATTTAGTGATTGGAACAGAGGCCTTTTGTAATGAGCAGCCCATTCAGTCTATATACCGACTTAGGAAGCAGGACTCTCCAAAGTCTGAAAAATCCTGCATTTTACAAAGGTTTGAAACTATGCAAGCAGTATCTAAAGATTGCACTACATAATGTTTGATGGAGAATAAGGAAGCGGGGAAAATGAAGCAGTTTCTGTATATTGGTCTGCTGCTATACAATCAGTTTTTGATTAACAGAACGTAAGGAACTTAGCCTGTAAAAGGTCTGTCGGTCTGTCACGCTTCTCATCTGGCAGGTTCTAAGATTATTTGGAACATCTTTAATTTTTTCTGTGTTGCCTTTCTAAATTGACTCCATTTTAACTGGGCATTGTTTTTCACTGGAAACAATTTCAATATAGTAGTTCCTTGTGGAAACTACCCCATAAGTCTTCTAACTGAGACCCATATATCAAGTCAATTGTAGATAATAGCAGGAGTATTCCCTTAAAATATGCATCAGGGACCATTCAAATGTCTGGATGATGAATGATTCTATAGTCTGGCAGAAAGATACTATGAAGTATTGCAAAATCGGTAGAAATAGCCTTGACTGTAGCTATTGTCAATTGTTGTTTTTTGGCAGTAATGTATTTTTCCAAAGGATGAAGGAGGAAAATCATCAAATATGCACCTGAGTTGAAATCATGGATTGTAGGAAAAAGAAATAACAGAGGGATGGCTGGAGCTTGAACAGTTTTTCCTCCTGTACAACAAAATATGTTCACTGCTCATTCTTGTTCATGTGGAAGGGGCTGACTCTTGGAATTTCTATGTTGCCTCTGTTTGAGGGTGGAGCTTTTCTCATGGTGGGGTTAACTATTAGATGTTTGTCTAACTTGAAGTAACACCATGGAGTTCAAGGTACTCTTTTTTTCAGATACCAATTACTGTGTGACCTTGAGAAAGTCTCTGTTTTTACACTTTTTAAAAAGCTGATAGTGATCACCAACTTAGTTAAACAGTGAGTCCAATTATCCAGTAAGCATTAAAGCTGAGTTGAACATACCAAGCATTTGGCAAACATGAAACGTGATGCAGCTACTCTGTCGGTACAAATTACATTTTTACGTTCTACCTGGGATGACAACAAGAGAGAACTGGTGGAAGCTGAAGAATTTATGAGACTTATATTGCGATATTTGAGATTTGGTTTGTAAAATCTTCCTTTACGCTAACCCCTCACACTGCTCTCATTTTTCTGTTTCTAATAAATAATGTCTTACGTGCAAAGAATTTTGTTTTCACATATTGCCATGGAGAATGAGATGGCAGTCAAGTGCCTTCCTGCCACAGTGCTTGGCACCCAGTAATGCATTCCTTCTCGTTTCTCATTCACAACATTCGGGTTGTGCTCTGAAGTCACACAGCTTCTGGCAGGTGGCAGAGGAGGGACTCACATGCAGCTACTGAGAAACGGCACTACAATTTAGCAGCACTTTTTCTGACATCTCCTACTGCTTCATGCTGGTGTCTGCCATTTGCCTTAGCAGAAAGTGCCAGCTCGGGGGACTTGGTTGTAGCCCATTCCTCTTTAACATTTCCATAGCACCTGCCTTTCCCTAATGTAGGTTCCTGGGAAAATCCCTCTTTGTTTTGGGTGACGCGAGTCAAGCAAGTAAGGTTAATATCAGATGCCTTGTTGGGGTTGATGGTAGGAAAGGAGGAGATTTTGTCATTATCCCATGGAATAACTCAAAACACAGTACAATTAGCTAAAAAAGAGTTGTATTATGCATCCACTGACACTGACAGAATTCCTATCAAGTCTGGAACAAAAACCAAACAAAAACTCTCACAGTGATCTACATAAATCCACTGTCACCTCTTCTGACTATCTCGGTATGTAATTTTTCTTTTCATCTGAGTCATGTACTGATTATCTACCTGCTTCTATGGACTGTTCCATCTCTCCTTTTTTCTTTGATTTAAGTACTCCTGCTAGTCCCCCTTCCCAATGTGAATAATGTCACAAACCTTACATATTATTTCTCTAATTGCCCTTCATGGCTCAGTAGTAATCTCCAAACAAATGCTTCCTAAAGCAATGACCTTTTCTTTGAGCACAAGTGGGAACCTACATTTCAAATGGCCCTCAAGTTTCTAAATAAATGACAAGAATGGAAGCTTAATATATCCTTGCAAATCTGCTCCTCCCTGTGTTATCACCTCTTCTTGATAGTAAGGTATAAAATTACAGAATCACCTTGACTTGTTTTTGCCTTTTACCTGCATGATAATATTTCATAAATTTTTATGCTGCTCATCTCTATCATTTTGTTCAGCTATCCACTACTGAGGTGCTGGAATTGGCAAAACCAATTATGACACTTTCAGAATTTGTGCTTAAATACAATATAAATAAAGAAAATATATAAAATGCATTTCTTTTTAGTTATTTTACACTATATTTCTAATGTTCTTGAGAAGAAAGTATTACATAATTATGTACTTTGAGCATCTCTCACCTAGTGACCTCAGGTTTTAACTAGATATCATCTATGATGGGGATACTTAAGCCAGAGGAATCAGCAAATACTTTGATTTTGATTTACACCTGAATATCCCCCCAAAGGCTCATTTGCTCAAAGGCAAGGCTTTTCGAAGGGAGACTACCATGAGAGTGCTATAGCTCTGTGATGTCACCAGCGGGAGTCTGCTTTGAAGAGGTGGGTCACAGTGGGCGTGACCTGGAGGAGTGTATGTCCCACTTGGGCTCCTCCCTTCCTTGTGCTTTCTGATTACCATGATGTGAGCAGCTTTCTTCCATCCAGACTTTTGCACCACACTGCTGACCATGCAGCGACTGACACTTCTGACAGGCATTGTGTCTCAGTGACCAGGAATGTGAAAGACACAAGGAAGAGTTGCATATTACGCATTAACCAGTACATGCGGACTATTCTAATTTATTGATTTTTACCACCCAAGGAGAGACTGAAAAGTACTCATTACTTTGTTCTCCCTTCCACATTTGCATTATGCATTTTCATAAGTTTCTGTAGGCTAATTTTCACAATATGTACCCCATGCCTACTGATGCTGAAGTTGTGCCAAAGAGTGGCTGTGTAGGAAATAGGGCGTTGGGGAGAGAATTAAGATGAAATGAGGTTTTAGGATTGAGGCTTTCCTCAGCTAGGATTGCTCTCCTTGGAAGAGGAAGGGCAACCAGAGATCTCTGTCCTGACATAATCAACGATGAAAGGCCAAGGAGGGGATAGTCACCCAGGAAGAGCGGCTACACCAACCCCACAGTACCTCACTCTTGGACTTTTAGCTTTCACCACTGTGAAGAAAACCAATTTCTGTTGCTTAACATGTTCATGACGGGACCATAATTCACGTCTTGCCGCTGGATGGCTTGAACCACAGGTAGTACATGTATGACTGTCCTGTGCACGACTGTAAAACTTCTACCGCCAGAGCTATAGGTGCCTAATGGGACCGTCATGGATGTAGTGCCACCAGGGGTTCAAGCCAGCAGGATCGTGAAGACACTTAGTCTATGGCGTTATGTTACAGTGGTCCTGGGAGGTTAGTGTAAGAGGAAAATGAAAAGTAGCTGTGTGCTAAGTGAAGAAGGTTGAAGGAAAAGAATGCTCCCAATAAAAGGCATTGGAATAGAAAATAGCATATTTGAGTAACTAAATAAAAAGCTAGTGGCTGGAAGGCAGCCAGGAACAAAAGGACATTTTCCACATATTAACTGTTCATTTTAAGGGTTCTTTATAACATTTTTATTAAACTTATAACCATATTAATAGCAATTATTTAGAATGATTATATGTTTCATAGCTTATCTGTATGACACAGCTCATCTCTTCTTGAATTCTTTACTTTGATGTATTTATTGGTTGGCTAGACTGTCCTTAAATAATGTTTCATGTAAAATATGCATGGATGATATTATTTCTTATGCTTTGCATATCTGACAAGTTATTTTTGTTTTGCTTCCACCTTTACACATTCCAGCAGTTTTGCTGTTCTGCAAGATTACTGGTTTCTAATATTATTTTCTCAAACTCTAAACATACTACCCCATGATCTTCCTTTACATTTTAATAAGCCAGTTTGACTTTTAGTCTTTTAAATAAGTTCTACCAAAAGTACTTGGGTATTTTAACTTGAGGTTCAAAGGATTTTTTCTACTTATGTCTTAGCCCTGCTCTCATGGTTAAAACTATATAACATTCAGGCAATATTTTATTTCACAACGCATAGCTGTCCCTCAGCACCACTGAGGCACCTGTCAAATGTCCCCATCTCTGGGGCTTTCCATGTGCAGGTCTTCACATCTTGACCTGGTGCCTTCCTTTATGACCTATCCTAAGTCTGCACCCTTGGTGGACAGCCTGCTGATGGGCTCCCACGGCAATTTATACCACGTTCAGCAACTGACTTCCTGTATCTTTTTATGGGGGGTGGGTATAATCCATATGCCAGGGGAGACTCAGCTCGAAGGGAAGGACAACAGCTAATGTATCTCTACGGCATTTGACAAGTTCCTTACCAAGTCAAATTCCATGTTGGGAAAACTGGAGGTACTCACTTTGAGTTGCAAAACTTAAAAAATATACAAGTTTAAGCATATGGGGCCTTTTGGATCAATGACACCCACAGGGACACCCACCAAACTCCCAGGAAGGGAATATTCCTTTAGTGTACATTTATACAGATAAAAGGAATTCTTATAATTTGATGGGATGAAAGCAACATGTCCTTAAGCATTATACTGGTTGCTTAGAAATAATCCTCAGGCGTGATTTGTTTTCTTAAGTGGATGTTGAAGATGCAGAGTTTTTTTGTTTGCTTTGTTTTTGCTTTTGGGGGGGTGGGGGTTGAACTTCTTCAGACCTTGCTCTTGTCAAGCAGGCACTTGTGCTGCTGAATTAAGCCCCCAGCTCAAGAGCTTTTAAAAGTATGCCAGTTCACTTTTGTTTGAATTTCCAAGTTCCCACAGCAGCACATATTTTACCTGCTTCTCCAGTTTACTCCTCCCCCTCCCCTGCATCAACGTCTGAGTGCAGTGAGCCTCTCAGAATGAAGGATTGTAGTTCTGAAAGCAAATGCATTTTTCTTTGATTCTGAGAAAGTTCCCCACAGCAGCGATAATGACGGAACCCTATTTAGTGCTGTTTGTTTTTCATCATTTCAACAGCCTTCAACCTGAAACATGATAAGAACAGCCAAACTGATAAACCACCCTTATTTTTATCTGTTTTCTGTCGGAGTAGTTGCCAAGCAGTGAGACAGATTTCCCCAAATATCTCTTAGAAGGAGTGGGTAACCCTGTGCTTCGGGCTGAGGCCAGCACAATTCAGAATATTTATTATATCACAGAAAAATTCTAGCAAAAACACAAGAGGACAGCACTTTTAAATCAAGCCTAGCATTATGTTGGGCCCTGATACTCCTGAAGAAAAATCAACTTTCTAAATCATCCTCTGGTGAGGACAATGATTCCATTAATGAGAAGCAGAATGCAAATAAGCTTTGTATTTACACTGGATTCTGCAGCAAATTGAATTATGGGTAAACTTTTGCCTTTAAAAAAACAGTTTCTGTGAGACACAGACACAGCAGGGTTTACCAGCTGAAAAACTGTGCGATCTATTAAACAAGCCCGCCTACTAGAAAATTGTTATTACTCCAATATTATCATTCATCCATTTACAACATTTGTTTTCAATTTCTCCAAACATGATTGAGTTAGTCCCACGAGTTGATATATGCTTAATGTCCTGTGATGCAATATAGTAATAATGTGCGAGAAGAAAAACTTAAGAGGCATAGGGGACTGTTTTATGCTAAAATCTTTCTGGGTAAGTGCTTAAGAACTGGCTTTTCTGATTAATTTGGTAGGGTTTTAATGCTGACCCTTCAATGATACTTCAGTGATGTGGCGGCGAAGGACAACAGAATTAGGAAATTTTACAGACCATTTAGTTGGGTGCAAAGACAATCAACTATGGACCAAAAGCCACTGTGAGTATTTTGGCCATGTATCAGCTCATAATTTGATTAGATATTATCGTTCAGTTATAAGAATGGCATTCATGAACTGCAAGTTTATATAAAGAGCATCTATGAGAATGGACTGAGTTTTATGACTTGGTTTTATAGCATTAATGAAGTGGCCAGCCTAATAAAACTGTAAACTGACTCTGATGAGGCTGCTGTTTTGAAACTTGTCTTTTATTACTTGTAGAAATCAGCATTAAGGTTAATATTCTGCTGGGATGGGTATCTCTAGAATTTGTAAAGCTCTATCGGAAAAAAAAAAAGATCTACTGACATTTTAGTATTTTCTAACATCTCTTTTACCTAGGCTGACCTGACAGTTTCTTTGATATGGCTATACATTTGGTTTATTGACTTGTATATTATGAAATAATTTTTGGACAAATTGTCACTGAAATGCATGCATTGTCCATGCTGTCAAAAACAGACCACATGCATATACTGTTCATTAAAATTTAAAATGCACATGTTTTTGACATAGTACCAAATCTATTATGGCTGTTCTATATTGTACGCATATGCACAGAGAGGCTTAGAGATTTTTGTGGTAGCATTATCTAAAATAGGAAATTATAGGTAAAATGATCCCTATGATTAGGGAAGTGACTAAGTATGTTGTATCAACAACTCTATGGAGCAATTCAAAAGAAGTGGTGAATCTATGTATTGGGGCTCTCCAAAAAGTTTCTAAAATGTAAAGTCTACTGAAATATGTCATACAGCAATACATGCATCCTAGTACCATTTATATTTTTTAAAAACTCAACACAACAAGATTATATATAAGTATTCTGTTCTCACGACTGGGGAAAACATGATTGGGGAAGATACACAGATCGTAACAATTACTAGTGGGTGGCCTTTCACTTTGAAATATTTTTTTCCTTTTTATCAAAGTCAGCATTTTATTTTTCCATAATGGTTGAACAGTAAACTATTAAAAAGGAATGAACCTGGGTAAAAAAATTCACAATGACAAAATCTGAATTTTCCTCCACATATATGTACAAACAAAAGTCCCCCAAAGACTTTTGCATGATCTTGGCTCTATCCGATCATTATTTGACAAACACACCTCCTATTATTCTTAAAATGTTATGCTTAAGATAAGTGAGAAGGTTACTGTATTTATATAAAAACTCAATATGGGTCACTAAACACCAGCAGAAGCAGACTTAGCTGCCTCTGGTAATTGCCAGTTAACAAATCTGAGTAGAGGTCAGTTGGATAATGCTATGGAAGTATATAAGAAACTATAACATTAATACATGGAGTTTCTTTTCAAATGGCCATATCAGTTCAATCCATATTGTAAATTCTATTTAGAAGAATACAGAAATTTCCACTTTTGGAAATAAGATAAAATTATTTTTCCACTTGTCATGTAAAGCTGCACAGGTTGTCTACTGCTCAGTTTGAGGGACACAGTAATTGTATAGACTATAATATGTAAACCTGCTCAGTTCCCACAGCAGGTTCACCATTAGCAATATATATATATATACTATTATTCTTGAGTTGGGTGAAACACAATCAAGTAGCAGAACCACTGAAAGACATCAGGAAAACATTCCTAATGGGGCAATTCCACTTTGCAAGGCATATCACTATCCTCCCACAAGGGCAAGATTTAGAAGGATTTTAATGTTACTGCTTTTCAAAAATGCTATTATCTTTATTTAAACATAAATAAGCCAGTCACCTTGAAGGCTCTAACTCAGAGCTAACACAAGTGGCCATGTTTTGCTTGCTCATTTGACTCTTCTGAGCTTTAATCATGCAGTGAGAATCTCAGTCCCTGCACTGTCAAGTCACCTAGTGTCTTAGGTCCTGCTTCACATGTTTCTGTCACTCTGCCACCCTCCAAGAGGAATTTGTGTTGGTGTCCTATAGTCTGGCTCCTTGAACTCACAGGTTTCTGAACTTATTCATCAGTACGGTCATATTGCATTTTTACAACCCTTTTATTTAGAGTCTTTCTGTAAAAGGAAACAGAACTAGGCAGGGTTAGAAATTTGACTAAGATGATGTGGCTTTCTAAGGAGCTGGGACTGAGTCTATGTCCCCCTTTCCTGGAATCAGAATTCCAGCAAGGGCTGCTTTACTGATAACAGATGACGATTTCCACTAGGACTCTGTGGAAGAACCCAGGTCCATAACTCCACCAGTTTAGGTTGCAGAATATTGATCTGAAAGAGCAACAGTCTACTTACTCGATGTAATAACTGTCCAACTGTCCTTTATTCATGAAACAGGACCTGCCGCCCTATTTAACTTCTTAAAGAAAAAAGAACTAAGTGATTTTTGAAGCACCATCCAAATCATCTTCATGTACATAGCTACACGTTATCTTGCTGTATGTGTCAGCTCCATCTATTTGGAATGTTTTGACTTATGGAAGACTTTCAGTAAGCGTGCTGCACATATGTGATTACCACTTAATGAAGACTAGTATCAAGTGCACTTAGAAGGATATCCTGGTCATGGTTGAGACAGGAGGAGGGAAGATGGGGCTTGCTTCTAATACAGGGTAGTAAAGTCATGACCCTGTGAAACCAGAGGTGAAAGTTAATACTCAATAAATACAAAATGAGACATTCCTATATGTATTAATTACCATGCAGTGTACTACAAGGTGTTTATGTGTCACATGTCCAAGTGGTGTTCATATTCCTGGGCAGCACTAAAACATAACCTAGGCCTTGCCCCAGGTTCTGAATCAGAAGTCTAGGGGGGGGCCTGCAATTATGTGTCAGAAGAAGAAGATCCAAAGAGATACTCATGGTGCCAGTCTGTGGGCCACACTTCAGTAACAAAGATACAGAGAGACACTCTTAATACCTTTAGCAGTAAATGAGGAAAAACATACATCACCTATACTCATTTCGCTGTATCTTTATATCCATAAATTTAACAAAAACGCAGTGTCTCATTCATACGTTTTGTTTTGTCTTGGCCTTAAAACTTTAATGGAAAAGGGAGACTGCAAAAGATGCTTTAAAAAATGTAAGTTTTCCTTTTTCCCCTAAAGACCAACTACTATTCTATCTCTAGATACCTGCAAATATATGGAACTATCTTATAATAAAACTCTCATGCCAGAAGCCCACCTTGCAAGTTTTCTTTGCAAAAAAACAACCCCAGATGCGAGCAAATCAGACACTGTGTAATAAAACCCAAATGTATTTTTCCAAAGACAGAAAGAAAAATATCCAAGTGATAGAACCCTGATTGGAAAGACACAAAACAAAGATAACAGAACTATTTTTAAGCTTTGTGTTATGACCAGGGGGCACAGCAAAACAGTTTGAAATAGAAAATCTTCATGCTGATTACGTGCAATCAAAATACACAGTGTTCAAAAGCAGCCAATATTTTTTTATGCTGTCTAGTTTATGCAGTGAGTTTCTGTGTTCTTTCAGTCTGGGAATATTTCAAAATAACACTACAGGTACAGCTGGGGAAACTCAGCGATACCCTGGGTCCAGATCTCAGCTATTAGGTTATAAAAATATTTTTGCATTTCCCACAGATGTCTTGATGCCTTTTTTGCTAGGAATTTTAATTCAGAACTCATTATTGACAGCTGTTTGTTCTGATAGAACCTAATTGCTCCCCACCAGCTCAGCTGCATGTAGGCAGATTTCCTTTCCTTTCCAGAGCATATTACATATAAACATAGACAGGAGAAAAAAAAACCCAATTAACTAAATATGTGTATACAAGATGATTCATTGAGAGCGCTGATCAAGTAATGTATCTAACTACAACAGAGGTCAAAGAAAATTGCAACATTTAGAGTTTACAATATTAAATATAATTATATGGAAATATTCACAAGTGTTAACATACAGATGATGAGTGGCAGCATCTGAACATTTATTCTTTTATTAGAACAACTTATAAATTACTGTATTTCAGTAATTGGCAAGATATTTAATCTTTTGATGGACTAACCTAAAGTTATCTCTTTAACATAAAGTGTATACTACATGGAATCTGAAATGTTCTTTGTCAAGAGTTATCTAGTAAGCTGTAGGATCATTTTGCTGTACAGAAAATCCTTCTCTGGAAATCAGAGTTTCTAGAGACCCAACAATTCTTTTCCTTACTCTGCAATCAGTGCTGTGGCTGAGTTGCTTTCCCTAACTGTGTAAGAAAGGAATATAACATTTTTGAAGTTATTTCTTTTGGAAGATTCTCTTCAAAGGCAGTGCCTCGTTTTAGCAGCTCAAGAGGTGCAGACACAGCTTGGCAATGTTCATTCTATGAAATGCCTTCACAGCCTCACTCATGAGGTCTAGGCCAGTTTGGGGACCCCAAGCTGCCTTCCCCGTGGCTGACTGTAACCCCCAAAGAGAGATAAAACTGTGGGCTGGATTCATTGGAGACCATCCACAGGGCAGATACACTCCATTTGAGAAGAGCAATCATACCTTTTATTTGCTCTCTGCCTGTTAGGGGGATAGAAGAGATGTGATGGTTGAGGATGAGCCAACTGCTCCTTAGTGAAGAACCTACTGGAGGAAAATGAACTTTCTCTTAACATCAGGGACACTACGTGGTGCTTCCCTTTCTGAGTGCAAGAAATGCTTCTCGTTGGAGACTTAATCTACCTCATATAGGGAGAAAGATATTGAGATGGGGTTCTTATGACCCTGGTAATTCTCCAGGATGCTGCATACATTTCCATTAATACCAGACAGAATGCAAATTACTAAGCAACCCCAGACTCAACGTTTTCAAATCCTAACATAATGAACAGGAAGTACCCTAAAGGGTCTGTTACCCACAAAACCTGGCCTGTAGCCTATAGTCTCTGAGCCCTACCACAAGTGGCAGTGAAAACCATTTTAATTAGCATTTAAGTATAAGGGAACTACTTTTTAAAGAAAACTGACAGCCTTAGACCTTTATAGCTCTTAGAAATCTTACCCTTTTTGGGTCCTGGCCTTGCCTGGGTTAAGACACATTCAACCTAATGTTCATTTATCAAAAGTCTATTGAATATCTGCTTCAATTCCAGTGATATAAACTCAGAGAAACTGTCTCTATCTACACCGCTCTGAAGTTCAAGGGAAGAGAGTCAGTTCTTTCACGTGGAATTGAAGAACTGCCTCAAATCTTCCATCTTTTCTTAAAAGCTCATCTTTTACTATTTACATAGTTCAAATGTATGGAGGGAAGCAAAAGAATTGATGAAACCTTTTTGTTTACACATAAGCATGGTAGAACACGTGGTCTCTGACTGACGATGTGCCATTGTATGAGTTTGGCAAATAACTGCCTTTTGAGGTTCTGTGAAGTGAACCCAAGGTCTTACACGTGCGAGGCAAAAGCTCTACCGAGCAGTGAGACATTCTCAACTCTGCATTGGCAAATGGAAAGAGAAAGGACTTTGGAAATTTAGAATCCAGTTCTTTTATAAGTCATGTGTCATTACATTGCTTATTCATTCTGTCCTCACCTATACAATGGACTCTTTCCTTAAACTTTCTATGTAAAGATATCATTGACAAAATGTCTCAATAGATCTTTGATAAATATGAATTTCTCTTGTCTTCTTTTTCTATGAATTTTAATTTAACTGACCTAATGGCACAGTAGCTAGGCATGGTTTATATTACAGACATGGTAATGCATTTATAAAACCAATATTCTACTTTATTTCCTGGTTGTTATTTTCACAGGAAAAGAGTGACATATAATTGAATCTGATTTGACACTTTAGAGATGCTCTGACCCTGTGGTTCTCAAAGTGTGGCCCCATGACTGCACCATCATCAGCCATCAGAGGTCTTCGAAATAATTTTCTCAATCTATAGGATCAGAAATACTGGGGGGTGGGACCCAGCAACCTGAGCTTTCACAAGCCTGTAGGTGAGCTTGGTGCATTCAAAGGGGAAGAACCACGCATCCTGCCAAACCCTAAGGTTTTACAGATAGAGACACCAAGGAAAGTAGACCTGCTCAATACTAAAAAGAAAGTCTCTATACTTAGGTGCGTTTCATTGCTTCCGTTAGTTACTTTCTTTCTCTTATCTCAGGCAGTGCTTATTGTTTGTTCCAGCCATTTAGTCCTTTTCATATGTGTAAGACTCTGCATGCATGTTCTTCTATTACTTCCCTTTAACTGGTCTGACAACCTCAAGCTTTTCCTTTTCTCCAAAGCCTGCAGCTGCTGCTCACTACATCACAGCCACTGGAGGTTAGGGGTCACTATCCAGGCTGCTGTGCTGTTCATTGGTATCATGAGGTTTATTTCCAACAAGCCAGTTATTTTAATTAAGCAACTTAAGTATTAAGTAAACCTAGAAGAGACAGTTGCAAAATAAATGTTACTGCTTCTTTCATAATAAAGTAAATTTCATTGCAAAGACTTAAGAGAAATTTGTGTCTGGTCAGCCCTCCATAAAAGCACAGGTGACTTAGGGAAAGGTGAGACAATTGTAAATACATGGAAAAGATACTGGTAAAGTTTGAGAAACCCAAACTTAACTTGCTTGCAAAACTTTAAGCTTGTTTTTCATTTTAAGTATATTAGAACTGCTCATCATAGTAAAAAATATTTACTCCTAAATTAAAAAACAAACAAACAGGATGAATCTCACATAATAATGTATCTAACACGATTCTCAGGGATTTTTGTTTTAGCTGAGGTTTTCTCTAAACGACCAAGTCTTAACACGGATCAAGCTTTCTTATCAACTGTCCTTTGTTTTCAGTATTTTCATCTATGCTGTTTTAAGCATGCTGAAGGAGATGTCTCCTTTCATTCCCAAATTCCATAGCCTGGGGCTCGACACGGTTGAGTTCTAACAAACACTTATTGATTATATTAACCTACACATTCTACTGAGTATTACTGATTAGCTGGCAATGCATAGTGGTTCTGATGGCTCTGTATTTATCACCGGCCATTGAAATATGGAAGTTATATACTCTTTTAATAGCACATCTTCAAGTCTTAAAGGACTTCTCAGGGGGGAAAATGAGTTTCACAAATAAGTTTCAGAAATTCATTCTTGGGAATGTACAATAGAAATAAGTATTTTACAGGATTAAGAAACCCTATAGTAAAAGGATTTCATTTTACCCATATTTATCTGACTGTGGAAGTTCAGCACACTCCCCTCTTAGCATTAGTAACAACCCATGACTCAATCTGCACATACATCGATGAGGTAGGTAGCCCGAATTTTTAAGTGACTTGCCTTTTTATATTCAGGTAATTTTTCTCTTTTCACAGACTTTCTCATATTTATTGTAGGACCCAAATTGGGTAGGAGAACCATTTGTCAGATTTCATTTGTGAATACTTGATTTAGATTTGTAAGACTGCAACTTTCCCCCTCTTTTCTTCTAAAGCAAAACATTTCTGATCTAGTTCTCCTTTCCCAGATTTTCATTATGTGCTGCCGAAGGGAGCACACCTTTCACAGATTAAAAGGAGAAGTTTCATCAGGGAAGTATGAAGAATCAGATGTTAAGTAACGGAGTGAAGAATGCCACTGTAAACCGAACTTAAAATTTTAACATTTAGTTTAAAAACAAAAGTGCTGAATAAAAGTTTTTTTTTTTCTACAAGCCAAATAGTTTTGGGTAGCAGCTCTCCAAAAAGCAACATGGCTTCAGTACTCTGGCATTATGTTACAACTTGATGACTTAAGACTTTAGACTTGAAAAAGCAGTTTAAGTAACAGATTGTAGGAGAACAAGAGACACAGTCCAAGAGCACTCAACCTGCACCCAAGAAACTAGTAATGAGTGCCCTTTACACTAACTATACCCATGAAAATTGAACATTTACCAGAGATAAGGCTGCCAGGATATTAAAATCACGAATGTTGAATGGCAGGTATGTAATGAGGTTCTTTAAAATAGAAAATGAATTGCTATTTAACAAACGCTGGCTGAAATATTGATAGAAGTTGGGCAATGCATGCTTAGAGATTTATTATACATTCTCCCCACTTTGAGTATGCTTAAAAATGCCCAACTAAAAACATTCAGAAAAAATAACCCCCACTCCATGTGCTCCCTGAATGTAGAGTTCCCTACAAAGTGGAAACAACAAAGAAGATCTTGTTTAGAGCCACTAATCTCCTTCCAGTGACTTTGACTGGACCTATGTTTCTTCTCATATAGCCGTACTCAGCTGTGCTGAGGTTCTAACAGGAAACTGGATATAACTAATAATTCTGTAGGTGCCATTTGATAAAACTACCCATGTGGAAAGGCAGACAGAGAATTCAGCAAGAGGTATGATGACTACCTTAGGAATTGTCATACCTTTGCACATTATGCACGCAACAAAGATTTATACTGAAAATGATTTCCATGCAGAATTATTATCTCATATTTATAAAATATGTTTATCCTAATACTTTAAGAAATACAAACATAGCAACAAAGGCACACATAACTGGACTACATTTAGAGAGCCTCTTACTGAATTCTGGAAAAGGTTTTGCTAAGCTTGTGGCTTTACTATTGTACCCTACAAACCAATAAGTTTGAGTTTAATTGAACCAAGATAACACGTGAATTTCAGGCTGTAGCACATAAGAGAAAATAGTCTGAAACCAGGTCAATCATTTTCAGGCACACAAAAGAGGAATAAAATGTTAACTGTAGGTTATAAAGGATTTTGTGGTTTGTAACATGATTGGTTATGGTTTTTCAAATGTAAGTAATGAGCATGGCTAAGATGAGCAGGAATCCCTGCCAAACTGATTAAAATCAGAGCTGGATTAAAGTTGACAAAATAAGTTTCTGAAAGATGTATAGAACGGCCCCCCCACCTTGAGAACCCAAGAAATCATCTCTTCAGAGAACAGAAAATTTCTCTCTACAGCTTCCATAAAACTCAAATTCTTCATCAGCATCATTAAAATAAGTATGTATTTAATCTACCAAATTGTGGCCAGGTTTTCTTATAGAGAATACACCATTGAACAATGACCTGATTATTCCCTACCTCCTGAGAGAAGCAGACACTCAGATGAGTGATTTGTATGCTATCACCCTACTTTAGGTCAGCCCAGTTTCTACAGATGCAACTGCCACTTCCTATCCTGAAAGCCGAATGAAGGAAGTAGTATAACTTAGGTACTTTTATTATAACACACTCAAAGTTTTTAAGGCCTTGGACCTTCTTTTATCACTTTACATTTTAAAGTCCCCTACCCTAAGTGAACTGCTTTAGGAAGAATTTGATTTTATTAGTCTTTGACCATCTGTGAAGATGATCATATTTGGAGACCACACTGAAATTCAACATCCCTAGCTCTTGGCAAAGTTTAGAGGTTACAGTTCTTACCAATGGAAGCTACAGTTTATGTATATTTACCTTCTATGATCATTTATGGTATCAATTTGAGCTTGGTGTTGAAAGATAATGTAATTAAAAATAAACAAGTAGCATCTCTAATTGGTAGTTAGGCAACAAGTAAGTCAGACTTCAGTATAAATTCTGGCTGTGCGCTAAGATGGGGCTGTGTGCCCTTGTCAAGGCTCCTTACAGTCAGAGTACAGTGCAGTGAGATCAAAATTACAGAAAAAACAAAACCCAACTCACATCTTGCCAGTATATACAAATATCAAGGTAGTTATGTATCTGAAAGAAAAAAGCAAACCATCTCACCATAGGAAAAAATAAATCCAGCAACAGTTCTGAAAGAAATTCAAAGGCTTTTCACTACTTTCTTACACATTCCATAGACTGGCAAAAGAACCTGTATCTTGGGTTACGCCTGGGGGTTTTGCTCTTCTTACGGAGATGGAGATGGATGGAACAAATTCACACTGCAGCTTAACCAGGCTGACGAGAATAGAGCAGTGAGAAAGTCTGAGCCAGGGCCACTCTGAGGTTCGCTTGTGCCATCTCTGGCTCAAACGGAAGTCTGACAGGATGACTTTGGAGGACCAGTGACTCGGTACAGTCTTAGTGTATTTATTTTAATAGATAACACTAAGATTTATTTTCCACATTTCTTTTTTTTTTTCATTTGTATTAGTATCTGTTCGTCTCTCTCTCATGTATACACATACACACAGATAACATATTGATCACTTTTACCTCCCTTTCCTCTTCCCTCCCTCCCATTTCACCATTCCACTTCCACAGAGTCTATCTCCCTGTTTCCTATCATCCATCTTTTTTTTAGTGGATATGTAGGGGGGTACTGGGATAGAACAGGCAGGCACTTATGCCACTGAGCTAAATCCCCGGCCCCAACTTCCATCTTTTACTTTGCTCTTTAACTTATTTACAATTTGTGTTTCTCATATAAGAGCAGCCATGTGATATTTAACCTTCTCTGATTTATTTCATTTAGCATTAGGGTCTCACGGATCCCCTTTCTTTGCGTGTTCTTTATCCAAAAGCACCCTTTTGCTTGCTTCATTTTTCCTCATTTAGTCCGTCTTCAGCACAGAGCCTGTTTAAAGTATCCAGACTCTTATTTCAAAAGGGATTATCCACTGAATTTGGTACCTCATTTGAGCAACAAAATTTCTCTCCATGATTGCATTTAGTTTAGAAACATAAATGTACCTTATAAATGCCACTTAGCAAGGCAGGGATTTAAAAATACTTACTAAATATTTGTTTATTTATATGCAAGACTTCAGAGTTTTGCACAGCTAGATTTAGGCATATAGGAAACACAGTGAGTGTTTAGAAGACATACAAGTGACTCCACCATATGGCATGGTCAGAAGCAAAGCATTTGCAAGTGCAAGAAGTAACACAATTTCAAACAGAGAAGCCTGAATGACTATACCCGCAACACATTTAGAGTCAAATGAAGAAGGTCATTTGCACCATGTTAAGAAACACAGAGACAGATTCTTATCTTGTGTAATCACAGTATCCAAAATGGGCACTTGGCACATGGGTTACTGTTGAACAATATACCACATGTGGCTTATTTCAGTTCCAGTGGGAAAACATGACTGGCAAATCTCTTTCTCTCTTTGCTTCCTACTTTATTCAAAAGCAGAGGTAACAATAGCATCTGTTGCACGTGGCTGGAACCTGGGATGAGGAAATTGCGGATAATGAGCCTCCTAGGCATATGGACACTAAAAATGTTCACGCTACAGCCATGGTGCAGCCAGGCCGGGACTCCAGTGGGAGCAGCAGAGACATGAGGGAGGCACTGCAAGCCCGAGGCAGGATTGCCAAGACAGCATGTACAGTAATTTCTAGTGGCCTGAAACGACTTCCCCCATCGCAGCTACTGGCACCACTGCTAAGCAGGACAAGTTTATCTCTGACATTTTCTCCAACACCCTCTGACTTCCTGCTCCCCTTTTCTGCTGCCCCAGCTTAGCTGACCACAAAGGGGCTAAGCACATTTAGACTGTTCTTGGCTACACATCAGAACTTCTTTCCCTTGGTCATGGTCTTGAAGACCCTTGACTTAATTGTATCTAATGCACCAGATTATCTGCTTCAACCATTTTAATATCAAATGTAATGCCTTCTCTCATTATACAGATGCTTTCTGGTTATTTTCCTAATGCATCTACAAAAGAGTTAAGGAGCTCTTTGATCGAATTAATGTGAACAAAATTTAAAAGACCATAATGCACTGGGAACCACGTAGCTCCAGCGCTTCTGCAGACCTTAGTTCAGCAAGTGTCTATGGGAAAGCTGTCAGACTTGGACTTCATTTTGTTTTCTCATATCTGAAATTAGACAGTCAGACAGACAGACAGACATACAGACACAGAGAGACAGAAAGACAGAGAGAGAGAGAGAGAGAGAGAGAGGGAGACGGGGGGGGGAGATCCGGGAGGCTTGAAATAAAGTTCCTTTCAGGACTGATTCATTGTGAATGAATCATACTCCTGGAGTTTTTGAGTTTAAACAGAGGCACATTAACCCCAATAAATCCTGTGTTACAGGAAGATGCAAAGGAAATATATTTCAAACAGGATGAAAAAGGAGTTAGGACTACAATTTTCTTCCACCCACGAGCTCGTATTTCAGTAAAATACTGAATAGTTATGAATCAAATTAAATTGCATTTCCTCTACTTTCTTATCTATCTCATATCACAATCACTAAGCCCTGCATTTTGAGGTGATGCTGATAATCTCTGTTCCTATTATCTAGCTTCATGAGAGAAATCCACATTGCACACCTGGCCAGTCTGAAGGGCTTGGGGAGATGAGCTCCTAACAGCCCAGTGACCGAAGTTCAGCAATGTAGCACTCAGAGGTAGAAAAAATAAAGAGAAATTATTTGTTGCTTTTCCCCATCAAGAGATGGAGTGTGTTTCGCTACCCCTTTGAAAGTGGGCCAGTCCTTGACTTGCCCTGAGCAAAGCAAAGTAGTAGAGGCCTTGTGGTCGGGAGGTCCCCAGCTTCCTCTCATGCTCTGAGAAAGCTGAGACCACTGAGCAGGATAAAAGGGCTCAGGGACCAGGAGGCCCCCACTACTCTTCCCAGCGGGTCCATCCCACTGGCAAGGAAGGAATGTGAGCCCACAGGGCACCAGCAGAATAGCCACGTCACAAGCAAATAAACTGCAGAGTAGTAGGAAATAAGATTGCTGGAGTTTTAAATAACTGGGAAATTTTAGCTTGGGATTTGCAGTCAGTAATGGCTGATGGATAGATTTATCCCCCTCTTTCAGAATAGTTGCCAAATCAAAGGTATAGAGATGACCCCCAAAGAGAAATACAGATTTAATTCTTTCAAACATAATTCAGCGCTCAAGAATAACCCAAACCCAAGTAAACAAAAGCAAAATGGAAAGGCGCCATTCTTAAAAATCATCTATTTCACCAATCCTCTCCTTTCATCTGCTAAGATGTAGCTGTTCAGCTCTTGGCATCAGAAGGGGAGACACAGGAAAGCCTGCCCAATTCTATCCCGTTTATCTTTTTATCTGCTTAGATATGTGGTGAGCCATGGTTTCCACAGCACTGCTGAGCACTGAGGAGGGACCTGCCCTATCTCCCCTTTCCAGCTGAATTCAGCGAGGGGGTTTTTGGGAGGGGAGAGGAGGATGGAGGGAAATGGGATGGGAAGAGAGAAAAAAAGCATGCTCACACTGCTAGGAAGACAGTTCTGAAAAACATAAATGAAACATGTCCAAGTATTTCATGAGAAATCTTTAGTGAAATTTTGGGAATTAAAAATAGAGTGTACTGTTCCAGAAACATACATCCCAAAATTTAAAGGGCAACCATCTCAGGAACCTGCAGGCCTGAGCAGGGGGTCTGACATTATGACTCACTTTCCTTCCTTTCATCTGATCTTTTATCGTTGGCCTCTGTGTAGCAGTGAAAAAGGGACAGTCACTAAGTCATATGCCACTTAAGGGCACTCCTGGGGCTTATTGTTTTGAACTGCCAAAATGCTGGGCGTCACACTAAGCATGAATATGAAGCAATGTGACTGACTGCTTAGCATTTATCAACTCCAAAGAGCACAGCCCTCAACAGTAGCCACCTTGGGAGGCTCGAGATTTATTGTAGCAATTCTGCTATGGTGCAAAAAATATTTTTGGAACTCTTTTTTTTTGGCAGGAAAGAGCCTGTAGCTTATTCCTTTGAATACAGTAATGGTGGCACAGCTTTGTCTTGAAGGTGATTTGTTTTCCCCCAGAGAATTCTAGCACCCAATGTTGGGTTTGTGTGGTTTCTGATCACCATAGGGAACAGAGCTGAGTAATTTTCAAGTAATGAGTCTTGTTCTTTCTATGCTCTGCAAGATAATTATTAAAGGAAATCTTTTTTAAAAAATTAAAGCAAATATTACACAAAGTTCTCTAAATGTTTAAAAGAAGGATATTTAGAGAAGGCTTTTGGGAGGTGAAATCTTTGGAATGGGATGCCATATGAAAGCAATAATTCTGCCACAATTAAAAACTGGTTTCATCCACTCTGCAGTTGATGGGCATTTTGGTTGTTTCCAAGATTTAGCTATCACAAATTGTAGCTTTGTATGCTTTGGCTCTGTAACTTTAACAACTATTGTTAACAATATGTAATGTATCAACTAGCAGTTTTATGATGTTAATTTTTTTTGAACTCTGTATTCTACTTCTTGTTTTTTCTGTTTTGTCTTTTTAAAACTTTCTTTTCTTTCTCTCTTAAAAAAAACCGGTTTCATTACTGTATAGTAGTGATTTTCAAACAGAAGTGCTTTTTCCTTCTTGGCAATGTCTACAGATGTTTTTGACAGTCACAACTCAGGAGAGGGGTTCTGGAATTTGATGGGCAAAGGCCGAGGGTACTGTTGTACAAAGTATTGATCAGCTCCACAAAAATCATACAACCTAAATTCTCGATCATGCTGAAGTTGAGAAACAAAACTCTTGTAATAAGTAAAGCACATTTAGTGTGATACTGATTATAAAACTTATAGATTATTGAAGTGTTATATATGTTTGATTATTGCTACCTTTTAGATTAATATATATATATATATATATATATATATACACACACATGCATATGCATTTTCTAGCCTTCTAAGTTACACAAAACTCAAGTTTATGCTTCAGAAAATGTGACAGTATCCTGTTTTTTTTTTAAAAGCAAACAAATAACCAAGTATTTTCAGTAGGATAAAGCAACTAATAACAAAAATGTCAATAACTACAAACATTTTTTAATTACTTTTTATGTGACATGTATGTGAATAAACATTTTGCCCACATTATTTAATCTTTGTAAGAAATGCTATGAAGCAAATATTATTGTTAGCCCATTTTGCTGATCAGGAAATTGAGGCTAGGAAAGATTCAATAACCTGATCAAGAGTATAGCAGCTGGGATTTGAATTCTGTGGAAAGATTTCAAATGTGTCATGTTAATCACTGTACACTTGGGTCTCCCATCCCTGTTCACCCTGCCAGTCAAAGCAGATCTATCTGCTGGGTATCAACTCTTTTGTGTGCCAGAGATAGTTATGTTGTTCATAAAACATAAACTGAGCCAAATAGAAAACATTAGCAAGGTATCCATAAAAGGTAAGCATCTTGACTAGAAAAACCCACCCAGGCAGTGCTTCCTGTTGGCTATGTGGTCTTTGGCAAATGACCTAATTTCTCAAGTGTCCATTTCTTTATCTGTAGAGTGAGAGTAGTGACAGTGCACATCGGTCATTCTCATAAACACCAAATCAACTAAGTGATAAAGAGACAATCTACAAAAGGTGTCATAATTCTACACAAAGGCGAGGTGGCTGCTGTTCTTGCACATGAATTGGACACAGAAAGGGGACAGCTGCACAGGTACCCCTGAGGGACCTTTATAATACAATGCAGATATAGGACTTTAAGGTAGATAATGTCTTACACTCATTGAACTCACCTGTCCTCTGTTGACTTTATAGTAATTACATCAGTAATGTTTCTTTCTAATACATTTGCCATATCACCAGACATTCAGAATGCTCCACTAGCATGCCAAACACCTACTCTGCACTGAGGTCTACACTGTACAAATACTGAAACCACTCTGCAATTTCTTTTAATGCTTTCTTCTGGCTTAATTAATTTTAAGCTATTTCAGTGGAAGTAAGATATCTTTCTCATATAGTTCTATGCAATCAAAATACTGAGCCCCCATTTTTAAAATCACCATGTTGTTTCCTAAATTAAGCATTTGGTTTTTATGCAAGATTACGGAACCTGCAATAATAGGTTCTGCATGGTGTAATTATTTCTTCTCATCTTCAAATGTTCTCCTAAGTAAGAACATAATTCACATATTCCACCCATTTTCTTACCCAGGGACACTGGTGTGTGTGTGTGGGGGGGTGTGTGTGTTTTAAACATCCAGTCTTCCATCCACAGAAGGCTCACTTTTCCTGAATTTACACATGGAAATGAATCCCAGGTTTAAGGAAAATATGAGTCTATGCTTCATTCTTGTCAGCATCACAAAGCTATCACATGCTTTGGCAAGACTTTGTGGTCTTTGATCCGAAGAAACATTTGAAAGGAACATCGGGAGCAATAAAGGATGAAATTTAGAGTGAATGATTAAAAATGCATTAAATAAATTTCCATAGTGCCGGTAGCTTCTTTGGATGGCAAGGTCTTTTATTTTTATGCTTATATGCAATGCTCTCCAATCTTCTGACCTTGTAAAGGCTATTTTTCTCCACTTTGAGTTAGTAGGGCTAAATTGTTATCATGTGAATATGACCTAAGTAGTTTCTTGGTTATGTTTCATATGCAAATTTGAAATTAGTAAAAGGATTAAATCTTAATCTATCAACCCCAAATTGCATTTGATTTTTGGAGGGAAGAGGACAACCTTAATGGGCCACTGATATTTCTAGGACACTATTGATCTATATGTGCTTTCAGTTTCTTTTCATTCTATATTTGAAGACTCACTGGATTCTGGTGTCTGAAAGATTTAAGTGACCTTCCAGAGGTCTGTTTTACTCCTCTTGGTTTAAAGTTCCATTCAGAAGACTGACTCAGAAATTATGATCTACCTGTATTTTGCTTTTATTTACAAATGAATAAATTTCTCCTAGGAAGAACATATATTCCTTTGTTCTTAAAAAATATACCACCTCAAGCATTGGTTTCACCCTTCAATGTTTTAGACCAACTAAATTCAACTTTGGCATCATCCCAATTTATTCATTCCTAACATGAAGCAAGTACTTATATCAATCACTTATCATCATTTTGGTATTTGAAGATAGATTTTATAGAATATGTGGTTTAAATCATAAGCATTTCTATAAATCAATATAAAGAACAGTTCTCCAAAAGAAAAAATGGAGGAGAAAAACTTTTTTCCCCAAGATGTCTGAAGTAATATGTAAAAATATAATATGCAATCTCTAAGAAAACATAATCTTAATCAACAACTTGAAAGTTTACCTACTTAATCTTTTGCAAATCAAGGTTTATAGCTGAGGGGGAAGCTGCATGTCTCCCTTTAGGTACTATATAAATGTCTGTGAAGCAGTAATGGTAAATCTTTTTGACCAATGTTTGCTCAAGATATATAGAGTGAGGAAATAAGTGTAAAGAACCAGGGTCAGAGTGGACAGAAAAGTGAATAGGCTATGCATGGCCTTTGCAATGATGCCGAAATCTGAATTGTTTATCTTTGAACAAATCACCCATGACCTCCTTGGGACTGACACCCTTTGCAAGTAAAACATTTTATGAATTAAATGATTTTAACTTTTGTGCTTAATAATTCTTGTAGAAAAATGCAATTGATCAGTAACCCCTAGCCATTTTGATATTTTGATTATTTATGTTAAATTGATTAAGCTGTTGAACTGCCTTTGATACAGAAAGAATAAAAGAAATGTTAAAGCATGGTAATATGATATGGCGTCAGGAAGGATGGAGTTGTTCATTCTTATTAGGTCATCAAGGAAGAATGGACAGTGAAATCCTTCCCAAGTGGGCAGTATTTGGGGAAGATGTGAGCCACAAAGTGATCTAAGGACTGAAAAATTTGCTTGGTCTATGTAGGGTACAGAATAGTATTTCTAATAGTAATGGCATGAGCTCAGGTTAGAAAATAGACCTCTAAATTTCACAAAGATGATTGGGAAGTAAAAGCAATGTCACATGCAAAGCACTCTTTACATACAAAGCCTTTTTAGTTGACAAAAAGATTATTTGATGTTGAATAAATGCTTGACTACCATTATTATTATGGCTAAAAAGCAAGGAGGTATGCCTATACTTTGTCATGAAGTTGACAGTATGTGGTAAAGAACATTCAAGCCAGATTTAATAGAAACTAATAACTGAGAAATAGGGATAAGTTAAAGGCAATTTGAAGTAATGAAGCATTCATAAACAGAAATTCCAATAAAAAGAGATGTACATATAGTCTTTTATGTTAAAAAAATGCAATCCAGCCTTGTAAATCTCATGTTCATGTCAATAAAAATTACTTCTATACAATATGACACTCAAAGACCTTGAATAATTAATGACTGAAAAATTACCATGGTGATGTAAGAACTAGGTACAAATTAACCCATGCCCTCCATGAACTCAAGGCATATATGATCAGTGCATGCACAGTTAAACATGCTAAGTATGAAGCTACTTGAGGAAAGTTCCGAAAACAATGTTTAGTTCTTCTTGTGAAAGAAGAATAGGGAATAAGTATAGAAGTCTTTCCCTGGGTTACAAATCAGATGTCCACAATATGAAGCAATCCCATAAATGGAAGAACTGGTATGTGGACGGAACAACAGGGGAAATTGTAAACATGGGGTAGTGTACTCCTGCTTAAATGGATTCATGCTCACAGTTTTAAAAAATTGTCATGTATATCAACACAATCATAAGAGGCCAGTTTGAAACCTGTGTAATGCATGTAGGGAGTGTTATTTCAGATGGATTATGAAGCAGGATCGAATATCATCAGATGGAGAAAGGGAATGACCAAAATGCTACACCAAGTAGTTTGCTGAGATCAAGAGATGCAGGTACAATTCCTGGAATGCACAGCTAGCATAAGTAGCCCGAAGAGGAAGCAAGGAAGTATGCAGGGCTGTGAACGCAACATTAAGTTGGGACTTTGTCTGTGAGGCACAGAGAACCCCAGCATTGAAGTTTGTGAGTCTCCAACAGCGTCATTTTAAAGGTTTCAATTATTTTTCAACTTTATATAAAAAACAGGTATGTTGCCCTGAAGATTTTTCTGTAATTCACAGCATTAAAATGTCCTTGGATGTGAAAAAAAAACCTGATGGAATTACTATGATGGAAAATACAGAACCTTATAAAAACCTGCTCAATGAACTATTCTGATATTTATAAACCTCTGGTTATTTAATAATATGAATAACGCACATCATACAGGTGCTATGGTATTTTTCACCTCGAGTTTTATATATTTGGTGGCTCTTTAAACTCACTCAATAATGAAATGCTAATAATTTAACATTAGTGCTTTTTTCTACACACTATGCATTGAACTAAGTGTACCCTTTCGTATCTTTACATCTGGTCCTCAAGAAAATCTGACTGCCATGAATAGTATTACCTGGTTTTACGAGTGAGGTAGAGGGTAACAGAGATCAAATAATGTCCCCAAAGGCACAGAGCCAGTAAGTACGTGTTAAAGTGTACCCAGGCTGTCTCTCTGCAGGACAAGCACGCTCTGTGCTGAGACTACACATTCTGCGTGAATTAGCAGACAGCCCGAGTTGACCCCTCTCTCATCACCTTCTGAAGGAGACACTCTTCTGTGGATATTATTGCCCACTTCCTTCTCCTTGGCCTTCCAGAGTCTTCTCTGCACTTGTTACAGGCATCCCCATAACTCTTACCATTGATTTTAAAATTTTTATTTATTTAATGCTATTTTTAACCCTAGTCTATGTATTACTAGAAAGAACCACTGGATAAAGTTGAATTTTTCTTTCTTGGTTCTACTGTCTCAACTCCATTTTGGCTACAACAGAGAAAAAAATGTAAGCACATCGGAAGAGAAGCAAAAATATAGATCATATATTTCAGAGTATTTTGTGATTATTTGTAACATGATCATGGTAATTGTGATCAATCTTCCTTGAAGAATTGACTATTTTGGGTTTTTGCGTACTTTCTTACAACTTAGGGGTGGTTTCTAAACTAACCTTTCTGAAACATCACACAAGTAACTGCTATTTAGAATGACTTTAATCTGCGGCTCTATCAGAAAAACTATGTTCAAGTTCTAACACATTTATATCCAGGTCCAGGATTCGCGATAGTTTGGATATTGATTATTTTGACATGACCTTTCCTAAGTAAAGAGGCCAACATTTCTTACCGGATACATAAAATTATCTGTGGGTAAACACAGATCATTTCACAGAGTTCAGTTTGTGGTGTATTTTTCCCTTATTGTTTTGAAATCGATAACAAATTTCTTTCATCAACATACCTACTCTTATGTTGTTTCAATACACAGCTTCTCCAGAGCCTCAGGCACTGCACTGCCAAATGTCAGCAGCTATTAGCTCTGCACATTCATCTTTATTTTCTCATTTCTCCTGAGCAGTCTGAATCTCTCAACACTGATTCCAGATGACTTAAAATAACATAGGTGTGTGTGTGTGTGTGTGTGTGTGTGTGTGTGTGTGTGTGAGATACATATTCTCAAAATAAGGCATTATTGGTACCGTTTTCCTTGTATGTACTTGCATGCAAACCTTTTTGGATCCCTCAAAATGCCTAAAGTATATGCCTTGCTCATGATCCACAGAGACAAATTTCATTTGAAATTTATCAATATATCTTAGTTTTTTTACGCCTACCTTTAATGGATGCATATTTTCAGAGAGTGAATATGCTATATTTCAAAATGCAATACAAACATCATAATGTTCTTTTTTTGAACTTCCAAGTTTAGTTTCTCTAATTTTTGTTTCTATTACTGTACATATAATTAATGGTGTGTATAAAAGTGTGTGTGTGTGTGTACCTTATTTTAGCAATTAGGCATATGAGAACACTTGTTATGAATCCAAATTTCCTGTTTCTCTACCTTTGTCCAAAATTTATCTGAAAACATTTCATGTGATGCACGTATAATCTTTATAAACAAATGAGTTCAACTTTTGCCAAGCACCTGTACCATGTAACCAGACACATTGTTTCTTTGAAGACTGCAAAAATGTTTACATAATAGAGTGCACAAACTGGCCAAACGAAGGCCTGATCTAGAACCAACAGGCTGGAGAACCAGAAATCTGCTTTCATAACGTGGAAGAATATACTTAATAAAAATCTTGAATATCCCCTATTTTAGGTTTAGGAGAGCAACAGCTAGAAAACAAGTCACCTATATGTCACCATCTTCTTTCTGACTATTAATACTGAGTCAAATCCTGTATCGTCTCACGTACATTTCTCTTAACCAAACATATAGAACATTTACAGCATTTATTCTGATCTACCCATTGTCCCCACATTTCTTGAAAACAAGGCCTCATTGTGAAGTTGTGAAAGAGAGTTATGCTGTTAATTTTTAATGCGTTTTATGATAGATACTTTCTTTTTTGTTTTAAAGAAATTCCCATACTTAAAATTCACTTACCTATTTGCAAGCTCCATTTTTCATGTCTTTCTTAGGTTATAAAGAAAAATTAAGAGATAATATCGGCTATACATTTATATAGTAATAAATATAGACTCTAAATCTCTTAAATGTTAGTAGTGATACTTGAGAAGAACTCAGGCAACTGTAAGAAATTGGTTAATAAGAAAAATGTATGAATATTAAACAGTATGAGTGGTTTGTAGAGGATGTTAGAATTAAACAAAAATTACACATTTAAAGAGAAATACAGGATCATTATCTTTGAGTATATAGCTTCTCCCAAATAATAGGCCTTTGTATACATTTTATTAACTAAATTTAAAAGATCTACTTAGCATACTGGTTATATGTGAATTGATATTAATAATGTATAAAAGGCATTGGTCTTTAGGCAATAAGATACTCTCCCTGAAACTCTGTAGTCAAAACAATTCATATAAATGTTTCTAAGAATGTTCCTCAACACAGGAGGTGAAACTTCACCCTAATTACAAGATCAATACACGATGTTATTCTTTTTAAACATATAGTTATAGCCACACATATACTTAATATTGAATTTATTGATTTCTTTCAACCCCAAGGAGGCAACAGCAATGGATCATTGTTGTCTACTGTCTCCAGGGAGAATGTACACCTTTATCAAATCCTTCCAATTGCTATAGGTTCAGTTCCTAGAGTATCACACCAAATGAGTAATGACTTAACTGATTCCTTGAATGGCTTCCAATTGCAAGAAGAACAAAGGCTTTGGTGGACCTTACCTGCAATGCACGACCATTGGACCTGCATCAGGAGGGTTACAGGTTTTGACTCTCCGTAAGAAAGCCAGAAAAGGTGTGGGGTGCTCTGGAACACCATGATCAGGCCAGGCGGTGAACTGGAATTGTCTCACTTCTCTTTTCTCACTTGAACCATTCTGTGATATAGAAACACAGTCTGAAGTCTGCTCTCTTCACCTCAGTGGTAATGATGCCATACCCCTAAGAGGCACTCTCTTAATGCCTTCCGCCCCCGGCCCCATATCCTTTTAGGAGACACATACTTTGGAGACATAAACCCCAAGCTGTCTCTAAATGACAACTAGCTGCTCAGGAAGATAAAGCTCTTAGGTGAGAAGCAATCTATTGTTCAGGGTTAACCATCAGGAATGCTTCTGTTATATTTTACAAAAAGAACTAGTGCCTTTTCATCTATTTTTCATTTGTTGTGACTTTTGTTTAGAGCACAAGTTTCATATTTACTGATAAATTGCCAGACTAGGAGAAGAATTGTTGGGTGATAATGGAAGAATTATTTCACTCTTTACTGTTGCCAGTGGGATCAAGATTTAAGTAAAGGCTGGAGAGACTTTATTTCTCAAAAAGTTTTCTTTAAATAAAAGGGAAGGCAAAGAGACAAAACACAAACCTTGTAAAGTGCAAATGTTCGAACACAGTATGTGGCCAGCTCCACAGTATCCAGCAGTGTCACCTGGATGAGTCCGTGGGTTTCTGTGCCTCTGCTGGGCCAATATTGGTCACACTTCACCTATAAGAAACAAGTGACACATTCAGGGCAGATGCTTATCAATTTCTCCATCAGCTTTACTTTGAGTGGCTGTGGAAGGAAAACAGCTTTTTTGCATTTCATTTTATGTTGATCTTTCCTGGTGTGCATTCTTGTTATCCCAATATATGTAAATTACTGCTCTAAAGCCAATATAAGCCACATTTTTCAAACTGGTAGGAATATTAAGCAGTAACAGATTCAATTTTCCTGAGAAAAATTAGTTGTAGATTGCTGCTCGGAAAAATAAGGAGCAAGGTATTTGAAATTTCAGAGTATTTGGGGAAAAAACAGCGCCAAAATTTGTCTTGGATATATGTTATGATTCACATCAGGAAAATTTGATGTAGGCATTTTAAACTACAGGGTGAGATAGTATTCATTTATCAAGAGCTAAAAGGCACAAGATATTTCATCTTACGCCATCACAATTTCCAAATATGCTTGTTTAAAGAAAAGTAGAAATAATCTGAAAATCTATCAAAGTACAATAAACAACATAAGCATATGTTTTTCTGAAAAATACAAGATAAATGGTATTTGTGTCCAAAAGAAATTAAAGCTGTAATGTCTAGCAGGAAAAGATTTGTTTGTCTTTTAAGAATGGTCTCCAAGGGTAGTACAATAACAGTACAAAGTTTAAATAATTTAAAATTCATTTGAGATGAATAATCTACAAGTTCTGTGTGGAGTGAAACAAAAGCACATAAAAATATTCAACTCAATTAGTTTAACATGCAACAAAGTGTAATTCTAAGTTTGCAGTGAGCCTCAAATTTACTGAATATGCCTGTTGGGCATAAAAAAGCATAATGAAAAATGACAAATATAATATTGTATTTTCTGGTAAGGCCATAGATCAGAACATATTTACCCTTTCTATCTTGGGTTAAAAGAAAAATGGAAGTGATTTTTAACTGAAAGAAAAGGAAATGCTTTTCTGTAGCTAAAGAAAACTGACAATTATTTTAAATTAGGAAACAAACTCTTTACTTGAAAAAGAAAGAACTGAAAAAGTATAATCTTTGAGCTTAAACAAAGACAATCGGGTATTATAATAGATAATTAGTTGCTTTTATGTTCAATATAAATATCAGCAGCATTCTGTGAATAATATTGTAATTTGTTTCTAAGGAATAACAGAGAACTCAGGCTGATTCCATGTAGATACTGGATCTTGTAGAAACACACTGGTATTTTCCCCTACACAATTTTCTCCAGAAGAAAGGGAAGGGAAGAAATTTACTGTATGTTTATCTTGGTAATCTAGAAGTTAAATTCTCAAGGCTTCATTTCTGTGCTTTTCGTTCAACTGTGAGATTACATAAACACCATCTTTTTGATGAAAAACAAACAAAATAGTTCATAGTAAATTAAGAAATTTGTGTTTTAATAGGATTAAAACAATATTTTGCATGTTTCCCGAATGCACAGAATATACTTAAGAGTTTTATTTCTACCATATGCTCTTACTCAAAGAGAAAGGAACACAAAGAAAAATTAGTTCTTCAAGAAGAATACTCGCCTAGCATGACCAGATTTGATCACTTCTATCTGTTCTCCAATCCCCTCCCCCATTTAATCCAGGTTGCACCTGACATAATTAGCAAAGACTACCACTTGAGAGGAATAAACGATACTGAAACAGTGATAATTGAGATGGGAGGGGGAAATTACAAAAATTAGGCCTAATGCTTTGTTTTGGACCCGGAAATAGATGTGAAGTTGATGTCCTGCTGCTGAGAACAAAGTAAATTTGTAGGCCTCATACTGCAATTATCAAGAAAGAAGATACTAACAATGTGTTGAGTTTAAAGACTCAAGAGAAAATGGAAATTGATTGTTTGACAGTTTTTGCTGGACAGTACCTCTATGAAATCAAATATAAGTGATAAAATTCCATGAGAACAAGTATCACTATGAAATATGCAAAAACATCACAGTAATGCAACAAAATTATCTCTAAGGTCAGTTCAGTTCAAATTCAATATAGTTATAGAGTTATATTTCAGAACTGGGAACTGGTTATACTCAGACTGTTTAGTGAGGTAAGATATAGGAGGTGAGGAACAGGAATTCAGCCTTTATATAACTGTTAGAAAAATCACTCAATTGTTTAACGATTCTTTAGAAATCTGCCCCATCCACAAAGAATAGAAAAAACTAAAATCAAACTAACAACACTATCATAAGTTTGAGACTGTTGTTTGCATTGTCTTACTACAGGGACTAAATGCTATGAAAAGTTTTAGCTAAGAGAAAGGAAATTGCTTTTGTACTCAGTGTAAATAATGTACTTCAATTTTATTCTTTTTCCAAAAGAATTGTTTTGAAATATTTAAAACTAAACGGCAAAATTGGGAGCAAGTTTTAAAGTAAGTATATCGAAACATTGCCATTTCACTCAGGAAATGTTTTTCAAAGGGACCTTAGGAACATAAATCGTCCAACGCACATGGACATGCACACATCTCTGTGGTGGGATTAGACGCTTCCCATGAGCTTGTCTGGCTAGTGAAGTGGACGTATTTTTCCCTTCGCCAGTGGGCCCCTTGGCACTTCCCTGATTCAGCACCATTCTCCAAGTAGCCTGCACAAGTTCATCTGATTTCAGAGTGAAGTTTCAGAGCTTACCTTTACTGGCAAATATTGTTTAAGATTTCCGTTTTTAGACACATGGTATACAAAAAACTTGAGATTGGGCCGGGGATTTAGCTCAGTGGCTTAAGCACCTGCCTGGCAAGTGCAAGGTCATGAGTTCGATCCCCGGTACCAAAAAAAAAAAAAAAAAAAAAAAAAAAATTTGAGATTTCAGTATTAGAGAGTGGGTGTAAAAGGTAGTGGAATAAAAAGGACAGAAGAATAGGAATGATTATTTTTCTAGTTAGCTAAAGTAAATGAACTAGTTTTATTTTCCTCTCTTGAAATGTTTTACTTTGACAAAAGCCCGTCTCCCCTTGATACACTGAAAGAAAAATCTCAGTATTCCTAGAGTTACTATCTGCAAGGCTTCATGCCAAAACCTGGGTGTGAGAAGGAGGACGGCGCTCCCTTTGTGTGTGTCCGAGACAGAAAGCAGCAGCAGCTATTAAATACAAACACTGATTTGTGCCTTTGTCACTGTCACTTCTAAATTTTATGGTGACTAAAAGAAACCTCAGGACTGATTCAAGGATGGTCAGGCAGAGTCTCGCGGACGCTCACAAAGCTGCTTTTCTGTTTCCAGGATGGAAACCTAGTTGTTTCATCTGAAAAATAGGAACAATATCTCTGGCATCTCACACCCATGGCAAGGTTAAACAATAATGCTGTGATGTTCTTGTGGCTACTTCGAACAGTCATTTAACAAGGGATAGCTATTACTGATTATCAGTTTTTTTGGTGAGTAATACAAATGTGCAAAAAAGGAGAATGTTATTAATTTTAGCAGATATTGATTCAGGACAGTATAGGTGCAAGCAAACCAAGACGTTAGCAGCTATGGGGATATCAAGGTGAAAGGGGACAGATTCTGGCCTAATCCCTCAACCTCCATGAGTAGGTTCCGTTAGGCAGGCCAGACCTGCTTCTTTAAGGAGGCAGCATGAAATTCCTTTTCCCACCTGGGCTCCCTCCTGAGAAGAGGGAGAAAGAAAAGAGAAGAAAATGTGTCAGGTCCTGGCATGGGAAAGGGTGGCAGCAGAACCTTTTGTCCAGTACTGCTTAGAAAAACATCACTCAGGAACTACCTGAGGGCTAAACTGAAGGAGACCATTTAAATATGGAGCTGAATTTGAGAGAAATGTTTCTTTCTACAGTTGGAGAGTGATGAGTGTCAGACAGAAGTTTCATTTTTCTAAAATTATGAAAAAAAATCAGTTGGCTACCGCTAAATACATGCGATGGAATTAACTATTTTCATGATAAACTTATCCAAAGTTCAGTTAGTGGAATGATAAAACATTTATATTTAAGAGAAGACGTTGTCACTAGACATAGTGCATAGGTAACCGTCCACTAGAATGGCTCACTATGCTCCGGGAAACACTCTCATTCTCTATTCCCATATGGCTTAGCTTTGAAGTGCTTGGCACAGTTTACACACTTAACAAGGATGGTCAACTTTGTTGTCCATTATACTCATGGTCTAGATTGGCTTTTTTTAAATTGCCTGAAACAATTTAAATTTCTGAAAACAAAACCATCTTATTTCAATTTACCAAAGACATATCAAGCATAGCAAAGCACCAGAATTCCAGTTGTAACTAACTTAAACCTCTGAAGAATTCTAGCATTACTCATACAATGTATTTGCTCCATGGCATTGTGAAAAGTCAGGTTATTTAGCCAAACAAGGGTTTCAAATAGGAAATAAATATGTGAGGCACTAGAACTATTGCTAAAAATAACTATAAATTCTTATGAATGATAGTAAGTTTGGGCTGAGCTGTTAAAAGGAGTCAGGATTCTGTGACAAATGGATAAGGATGTTAACACTAGAAAATTTAGCCCAGTTATGCTGGTACCCATTTATCAATGGTCATTTAATAAGGGGCACTGTAATAAAACAAAGCTAATTTCTATGAGTTATAATAACTTCTGGTAGTTTTTCACAATAAGACCAGAGATCATCTCAATGACTTTAGTCTTGTTTAGCAATAGTATAATTCTCTGCACTGAACTAATAATATTTGACCAAATATATTCCCAAAGGGTAGAACAGGCTAGTTTGTGTATTTTCTTGTTTCCTTTTATTTTTGCCGACTAGTAATCAGTGGAGGATCAGGAAGCAACAGAATAACTGAAATGAGAGTGACATTAAAGCATCTGACCACCAATGAAGTCATGGTCATTCACGCATGTAACCATAAAGCTGAAAAATATTATTCTCTAAATAATTCAAGTTGTATAACTTTTGCTTTTGTTGAACCATTCTAAACTTTCTAAATCTGTTATCAATTTTAAAAAATATATTTTATGTTTGATGTTCCAGTAGAAGTTGACATAGAAAGCTGCCCTGAACTTTCTGAATGACTTCCCCATTAAAATGATAAGCATATGTTTCAAGTTTTGGCACTGAGCTATATCCAGACCAGGTGATCCTTTTCAATGGCCAGGTAGTATGTGGATATCAGCTCTTCCTTCACGTATAGGTTGGGTCCTGAGAGTATCTACCCCATACATAGTAACTTTAGAGTGAAAGCTGGATATCCTAACTAGCTCTACAGCTATCTCTGTTCTGCCCAGTCTGCCAAAAGGCTTCCCTTGACCTAGCCATATTTCAGAACCACTGTTAACAGCAGCATCATTATGTGACGTACTGTATCAATGCAAAGATAATTTCCATATACCAGCCAGTATAAATACACGCATTCTGAAAATCTAACTACCAGTACAACTCAGCAGTGCATGTCAACCGAACATCTTCCTTGCCTGAAATTTTATTGATAGAGGACAGAGGAAAACCTACATCAACTGGATGCTACACAGTGGAAAGCACAGAAAATAATTCGTACTTCTCAGAGCCTTAAAAGTAACCTAATCTAACCTGGGAGATCAACAGGCAGGTATGCACAGAATGAGAAGGCTTTTGCACAATCATTGGGAACAAAATTGTGTCTCCCCCTCTGGTCCAGCTTTTCCTTAGGTTACCATGTCTCTCTTTAATAAGAATGTCCAGAGCTAGAATCTGTAGGCTCCCATTCTAACCAGAGAAGGCTGAAAAAGGAAAGAAGGCTGAAAATCCAAAAAGCTAACAAACAGCAAGAAGCTGGTGGGATTCTTTCTCTTGTCTCTGACACTGTGCTTGCTGGCAGAGAAAATCCGAGAGCGTGGAACTTGCTAGATAAGGACCCAAGCATCCTTTCGGTTGCCAACATGAGCATCACTCTTTTTGTTGCCAGTGTCCTATTTACATTAAATATCCACATTTTCAAAACAATCCATACATCATGCAGACTCCAAAGGCAATGTTTGCACCATGTTCCTAAAGTTCTTAAGGAAAAAGCAGTTCTGTTGCCCTAGATAGGCAGGGCTTTATGATGCAGTTTGAAAAATTAAATGTTCAAGGCCTTTGACGCTTCCAGTTCTATTTGGAAAAGGACACAGACCTGGCATTTGGAAAGCATTTGCTCTCCATTAAACTTACTGAACCTTGACAAACCAGAGAGGCCAAGAATTAGTCTGCCACTGGCCAAGGCTGGGCTTTCCAAAACCAGCAACAATGAAAACAATAACTGAGTGCTTCCACACAGTTTTGTCAAATTTTAACCCAAAAGACCTCACAATCTGAAAAGCACTTCAAGATTTATTATATAGAAAAAGAAGAAACTGTTTGACCAGAATCTCCTTGGTTGCAGTTTCTTGCTCAAAATTGCTCTCCTGGCCACAGAACAAAATATGAATCTGTTTCCACCTCACCCTGACTCTCTAATGGGGAAAGTTTACAAGAAGGACATTCAAGGACTACAGAGGTAAGTGGTCATGGGGTCAGAAGTGTTCTACTGGCCAGAAGTCAATTCTTGGTATCACAATCCCCTGAAGTGATTAACACAGTAAAGAAACACCAGTCCAGTTTCTTTGGCCTTGACAATATATAATCTCTATTTATTAGCACCAACAATAAAACTCAGCAGTGTAAGTCTTTTCTATTTTCTGGTCCTAGAAACAACCACTGTTGTGATGCACAAAACATTTGATCTGCTTCAGTAGCAAATGCCATCCACCAGTTTGCATGATTCTCTCTTTGGTAATGGAAAATGGAATTCAGATAGTTTGTAAACCAAGAACAGAATTTATCACTTCTATCCTGACATTTTCAAAACTAATGGGTGTGGCCTATACTGCATGACAATTCAAATCATGTGGCATTTGTTGAGTGTCAATAATTTTCTCCTCAACGTGAATGTTTACAGAATCAAGTCAAGCTATAATGATAGTTCTGTAAATCAATTCTCACCACAAAACTTGAAAGACTGTGTAAAAAACAGCAGTCTCAACTATCAGCAGGAAATAAATGCAGGCTGTTGAGGACGAATGAATGACACTCATCTCCTAACCCTGTTTAAGCCATTTCAGAATCAAAACAACCCATCAAAATTGCTCCAGGATTTGGCAAAGAGGAGCCTTCTACATTCCCTCTGTCTTGTGTATGTCAAGATGGGAAACAAAGTAGAAGAGAAACAGCCAAAAGCATATAGATGAAAGGAAAAGAAAAAAGTGGATGGTCAGCCACTAAGTAATGGTGCTCTTTAAGCCAGGAATCACCTTGGCCAATCCTACCTTGGAGACTATAATTCTTCAAGGGAAGCTGCCAACTACATACTCAGTTACCCACAAATAACATCCTCTGAGTGGAAATTTCAGCTGTATACATTTTGCTTTTCTGCCAGTGTTTCATTTTTTCCAAACTTTTTCTTCCCTCCTTGCGGTTGCCCAGACCAATTCATGTACTTACTGGCATGTTATGAAACATGGAAACAATTAGAGACCACATTCGGGGCACCAGAATGACTTGCTAGAGAATCAGTGAACTCCGCAAAACTTGAGAAGATTTGGCAATACACATGGAAACTGTGGGGTGAAACCCACTAAGAGTATCTTATGTCACACAGTACACTCTGCAGCAGTTTTGCATTGATCTCTGTGTTTCAGGGAGCGGTCATGCTTTACCTTCAAAATCTCCAGTTCTTAGACTTATTTTGTTTCTTTATATATCCCACTGAAACTCAGGCAATATTCATGTTAATAATTTTCTCTTCAGGCTACCTGAATGTATATGAGTGAAAACAGTTTCATAAGATACTACTGCAAACAGAGACAATTGAGGATTCTCTCAAGGTCATAACTGAGGTAGAGTGGCAGCATTTGAAAAATCAAAGAGCTTGAGTTTTCAAATGATCAATTTAAGTCCTAAATCAGACCCATCCCTGGTATAGGCTTTCTTGGCCATTGAAATGCTAGGAATTGTCACTTATCTAGAAAGAGACCAGGCAAATTATTAGCACTTTAGTTGAAACCAGAAGCCTTTTACTCAGAGCTCTTCTAACTCCAGGAAAATTACAAGCACTGCTGACAAACGTCAGGCCAGAATGAGTGAGCCAGACCCAGACAAAACAGCCTGAAAACATGAGCCTAGTTGTAACAGGAGAATTTCCTAGCATCCTAAAACAGATACTGGGCATGGTAGAACATACTATGTTCTACCATTCTAGAGCTCTAGGAGACTGAGGCAAGGGATTATAAAAATTCAAGCCTAGTCTCGGCAATTTAGCAAGACCTTATCTCAAAAAAAAAGAAAAAATAATGAAGGCATGAGTGTGGTGGTCCATGTCTGTCAGTCCAACACTTTGGGAGATCAAAGCAGACAGTTAAAATTTTAGTTCAATTTAGTTTAGTTTAGTCAATTTAGTGACTTGCCAAGAGCCTGTCTCAAAACGAGCAAACAAACAGAATAGAAAACAAAATTTTAAAAGGGCTGGGTATGTAGCTCAGTATGACGGTCTGGGTCCAATCCGCAGTACCCCAATCAATTGAGCAATTAGGAAAGGCATGGGGAGGGAATATAAAACTCACCCTAAAGGAAATGTGGTATCAAAAATATGTTACCTTTAGGGACCATAGTTATTCCTTTATGTAAACTGTGTCTCCATAACTCATGACTTTTATATATATTATTTCAAGATACAGTTACAGTAACCGTGGTGGCCAGAATGTCATTTTGTTGTATCAGCAGACTGATTATCAAGTTCCTTGTGCCAGGATCTGCGTTCCTGAGACTGCATCTCGGGGAACTCAAGTACAAAAGAATCTCAAGGTCTGAACTCCTCTATCTTCTTGACCAAAGCACACAAGTATGCGACACTGGGAACAATAAGCAGAATTAATCATGCAAAATGGCTCTGTGACATTGATCAGGGTTCACTGTCAACCACAGCAAAGCAAGTTTATTTCATGTGGGAGCTAAAAGTGAATTACTTGGAGGCCAGCTTTAAGGGAAACTGACAAAATGCCACAGCTACCCACCTTATAGCTGAGCAACAATAGCTGAGACTCATGGAACCACCTTGCCACATCCTTCATTTCAGGCAATATCCTGATATTGGGAAATACCCACGGATATTTCCACATGTTCCCCAAAGCAGAAATGAGACACAGAGGGGGCCACACGTGTGCCATCAAGCAGCTAGTTGGGGCTGGAGATGGGATCGGAGCCAAGACACTGGATAGTAAAGCACTCCCCTTGGAACTCTGCTTGCTCCTGATTTGAGTCTCCTCGATCACAACAGTGATCCCATGCAGCCCTGTGTAACACCATGCTATCTTCTCTTTCCTTTCTTTCTCTTTTCATCATGCCAAATCCACAGTCAACAGGAATTACTGCATACTTCTAGCCCACAGAAGTGTTAACATGGAGGGGAATTTTATTCTGAAAAACACAGTCTTAATCTAAATAATGAAATTTCAGGCATTAGCCCTTGCAGAGATGATTTTATACTATGGTACCCAGAACAACTGCCTTTATGAGGGGGACTCAAGGAAGTTCCTCAGTGGAAGCAGGTTATTTCAAGTGTCTGCTGTGAAGGTGAGAATTCACTTGACTTCACAGATCAGTCCTCAGAACCCATAATGTTTCTAAAACATGAGACTATATATTTCAGTAACAACTAACCACTATTCATAACATTGCTTTTACAGTAAAATTCAACCTAAGTTCTTTGAGAATCCAGAAACACCTTCCTTTTTCTTATTGCTACTTTAGGTAAAAGAACAACTGGGCAGGAGAAGGGTCAGATATGGAGGATATGAGGAGGAAGAGGTGAGATGAGGCAGTAGCACATTGCTGATGCTTCCCATACAGCTGGACCCTTCTTCCCAAGTGTTCTAGATTGAGAACAAAGGGTTTTCACGTGTTGGGGGTCAGGACTCACTTGTATGGTCACACTGATAATGACTGGGACTCCTCAATTGCCTACTGACTTATGCAGGTCATTGCAAGTTAGGAACAGGTTGAACCAGCACAGAATAAAAATTATAAGACAGCATTTTAATTGGTGTCTTTAGGCCATTTAACACAGGAGAAAGCTAGCTTGCAAGAGCAAAGAGTAATTAATGAAGGGAGCAAACAAAGGTTCATTTAGTAACTTCCAAATAAGTTCCTCTGTCTGCGGGGTGGGGGAAAAGGTAGCCTGCAACAGAAAGATAAACTGCAGGTATTTAAGCTACAATGCCTTCCGCCAAGAACTGCTCATTACCATCAGATGATGCGGGGACAGTGGAGCCAGTTAGAACTAACTTTATTATTAGAAGCAATTAGGGAGAAAAAGGGGCAGAATTTCATTTGGTTATTTCAAAACAAGTTTCTGTGCAGAGTTTAATGAAGGCCTGCAGTGTCAAGATAAAATGTGTATTTTACTGAAAACAGCTTTGGCAAAGGACTGCTTGTTACCAGCTGGTATCTCCAGGAAGAACAGACAGGGTTAGTTGGATTTACACGCGTGCTGTAATACAATAGTTCAGCTGTCTCAGCTTCGGAGGCCTGTTACCAGGCAGTATGGCCTGGTGGGTAAGCATGTGTGTTCTGGAGCCAGAATGCCTGTCTTCAATTCCTATCGCTGACCTTGGCAAGAAAATGACCTTGGATGATCTTTTCTAGTTTGTTTGGATCGGTTTATTTGCATATAAGGTAGCAATCATACCAGTTTTTATCTCATAGAGCTTTAGCAATATATTAGTGCACTGAATATGTTAGACACATATAATTATTAACTGCCATATACTGGAATCATTTGGCTTAGAGGTTGCTCTTAAACTGCTTATGTATAGTGGTTATCCTAAGCACAAATCAGTAAGGGGCCTGTTTGTAACCTTTGATTGGGGTTTACATGTAAAGTTGGAGACCAATATCTGGTTTCAGTCATAGTCACTTTTACATAGCTTCTTTTCAGACAAAATTTTAACATCTCTAAGAAATTTGGATGTTTTGAAATGATGTCATTGCTTTTAAGGTTTACTAGAACAGCTGTATACCATAACTTTTGATTTCTAACTTTAATAACAGTTGCAGTATTTTTAATATGTCCCTATATATGATCTTTTCCTTTATTAATGCCCCAAGCACCTTTAACTCTTCCCGTTATACATACCTGGCCTAGGAAACAAGGCAATGTTTGAGCTTAGAGGAACATTTCCACTCTCTCATGTTAAGTAGGGGGTCAGCTTTGGCTCTAAGTATTCTCTTTAACTGACCATGGTAAAAAAGACCCTGCAGCTGATCTCAACTGTGAATGTCCCCACTTAGCAGTGAGCGTATGTGCCATCTTTTTCAGAGACCCCTTCATTAAAATCTCAGGTTTAGGATTTTCTTCAGATGGTTACAAAATTTGCACATGCAGTGGGGAATATGGCACAGTGCATACACATTATGTTTTCATTTTCCAAATCAACAGCATTTAACTAATGTGTTATGCACCAAAATATTGGACCCATAAGATGAATAAAACTCCTTTCTTGGATGTTAACAAGCAATGACTTGTTATTAAAATCTATTGGCTTTGGAGACGTCTAAACTAGCAAAACACCCTCTGTGTACTTTATGTGTTTTTTCAACCTTGTGTTAAGCCATATCGTTTTCCATGCTGCTCTGAATTAACTTATGCTAATTTGAGTAATTTAAGTAAGAGCCTCTTTTATAGTATTTAGATCTTACCCTATAGATTGTGAGAAACAAAAGGTTGAAAATTCTAGGAAGAACATATTGGTGAGATTCTCCCAGAAACTCACGGTTTCTTGCTTAATGTAAGTTTAGGAATAGGTTCAAGCTGACATTTATATCCTTTAATTGCATTGTACATGCCCTAGAATGCTCCCCTCCCCCTTTAGCAGTCACAACATCCTAACCTAGGAGAAACTCTATTTTGAAAAGACCCCCAAAATTTTAAAGAATGATTTTATCACAGTTGTTGATGCTCATTCATAAATTAATATCTGTCAGAAAAAGTTAACCTTAGGGAAAGATTAGATTGTGACAAAAATAAAACACACAACACAGAGACTCCGACTGAAGACCAAAGTGGTGGATATTGCCCCTTACCCTGGATCTTTCTTCTAGTTTTGTCATCATGACAACAGTGGCACTCCGTTGCTCCCATATCATTCTCCAAAAGTCCCCAAAAGTCTCAGGAAGAGATCCTTGCGTTGCAATATAGGCATTTTGTTTCCGATACCCATCTATGTAGTTGGCATTCACATAGTCACTTCCTGGGATTCCTGTAAAACAAGGAGTGTGACTGAACTAGGTGAGCAGATCCCAAGTGACAAGAGCCTGGATACAACCCAATGTCGATGTTATATTATTGTCCCACATTAAGCTAGAGGAGGCACAATTTATTAAAGGTTGGGTTTTAAGTAAGATTAAAAACAGATCCTATTGTGACCATATTTCTTTAAAAAATGAATTACTCCAAGTATCAAGTATCTATAACATGACAAAATGGATCACAAAAGAAAAAGAAATGTAACAGATGGTCCACACAATGCCTTTTCTCTCACAGGTTCTCTGTTTTCTCTGATACACCAGCAAAAAAAATAGTTCATAAGGACAATAAATAATCTGGTCACATTCCTCACGCATATTAATCTCCACTTTCCAACAAAAATCTAAAAAAAGAAAGAATACCTGAGTCTGAAAAAGAAATATAAGTTGGATCCTGTCAGAATAACAAACAATTTGCTACAGATGAACTATCAATTCTCTGAGCCCCACAATGTCAAGTAAATCCTGTCATGACTGTCTTTTCACAGAAGTGGGAACAAGAGACTAGAGGAACACACACCTGGGCCAAGTTCACCACGATGGTGAAACTGGAATTAGCCTCAGGAAGTCTGTCTGCTGCGTCTGTGACGTAACTTCTGGAGAGTCTTGCTTGTTGCTTTAAACCTCACGGGGTTGATGTAAGTAGCATAGGAATCTGCCCTTAGATGCCAATGTTCTCTTAATTAACTGTCACACTTCTAATTTGGACCTCACCAGTCCATTCTATTGAGCTTAAGAATAAGTCTGATACATACATCAAAGCATGAGAACAAGTTTCAAATATTGTCACTTCTTCAAAGCCAACAATGGGCTCCCTTTTACTTAAATAATAAAATCAAAACTCTTACTATTGTGTACAGAACTCTGTACTTCTCTGGTCTGATTTCACTCCAATCACCTTCTAATCTCTAGACAGTGACCTGCTTTGGTTGTTAAAAAACACGGCACTCCCACCTCAGCACCACTTACAGCCTAAACTCGCCTTGTCTCCTCCTTATCCTAAAACATGCAGCCTCCACAGAATTCTTCCTGGAGTACACTGTGCCCTCCGGATTCCCTGGAAACCCTTGCAAGTACTATGCCAGGTTAGAATTATATACTAATTTTGGTTTAACTTGCCTATTGTCTTTTTTGACCATCACACCATGTGCTTTTATTTACTTTTGCTACCACTCGTAACAAAAGGAATAATTTGCTGAGTTAGAACATTGAGTAGATAGCAGAGCTATATTTTACTGGAGATTAGCAGTGTAATTCCTGATAGCTAAATTTTGGAAGCCTATATGTTCATTGACAGATGAATGGATAAAGAAAGTGTGGTAGTTATCTACAATGGAGTACTACTCTGTCATAAGAAAGTTAAATTTGAGTTATTTGCAGGAAACTAGAAGCACTTTGACACCATAATGTTAAGTGAGATAAATCAGACACACAAGCTTAGGCATCACTTGTTTTTTCTTACATGAGAAGCCCATATTATAAATAAAGAGGTAAATAAATAAACGATTATAGCAAGCAAGGAGATAAGAGTTTGTTCAAATGGGAAGGGGATCAAGAGACGGAGGAGGGTGGTGGAGAAGGAGGAAAGTAGATGGAAAAGACTCAAGATGTGCTATGTACCTGAACCAACCCTCCACAAGGAATATAATCATATGCAATACATACATGTAGTAATTTAAAAAACTGAATGAAAACCTAGATTTTTCAGCACAATACCTTTAAGAGGGAAATAGTAAAATTCTAGCATCTTTCAAGAGTGCTCCATATGAAAAAGTGAAATATACTATAGCAGAAAAGTTAAGGAGTGGGGATAGGCACTACCTGAAAACATCAAAAGACAGGTTTAGATTTACTCTGAGTCCCAGATTTTCAATTCCGAAGCTTATAACTATAGAGAGAGGAGCTTTATCTTTGATACATAAAGCATTTTCAAATAATCTAAATTAAAAGGACCAAGTCTCCAAGGTGGTAATGAGTTGTCTATCTCTGGGATGGAAGATGGACTCAATTATCAGTGTGTTATAGCACAAAGTGCTAGAAGTCATCCACAATCCTCCCAGGTCTGGGAAAATACCATGTCCTGGAATTATGAAAAATAAATTTTTCTTTATAATGAAACATATGTGCCCAAACTAAAAAAATTTGATATTTCACTGATTGCCACTTGCAATCACTTTGACTGCTTTTCAGATTCTAGTTTTAAAACTGATATTCTCAAGAAAAGTAATGAAAGTCAGATGGAAACAACTGTGCTCCAAGATGAACACATGGAAATGGAATACCACCAGCATTAGCTGAAAAGCTTTCTGGGCAAAAACTGAAATGCACAGTTGGCCGTAACATTATTCATCTATTATAGCTACTCAAGAAGCAGTTGGGGTTCTGGCAGCTCTTTGTTGATAAAGATCTTATTCCTCCCCTCTACCAAATTACTGTAGCTTCAAAAGACAGTTTAAATAAGTTCCTTTGGTTACAGCCACTGAGAAGTGTTCACCTGTCATATGTCCATAGGATTTGGTTCTGGGCCAAGAATGAGTCTGTTTTATAACCCAGGAAAAGTCCACTTTCAATATTTTAATTTATCAGTTAGCAACAGCAAAGAATAGATAAAAACAATTCTGGATAAAGGCTTCACCCAGCTGAAAATATATGAGAAACTTAAAAAAAAAACCCACCTCAGAATGGAGAAATCTGGATAAAATGACTTGGAAAATGCATTAACAGGGCACTGTGCCAAATTTTCCCATATCAACTATTACAAATGCATCTGGGGACATGGAGGCAATGTGAATGAGAACTATCCCTAACGGAAGGAATCAGATGAATACAATCCTCTCTGCATAATTTTTATCAGTGATTATGGATGAATTTTTTAAAATATAAAACTCAAGTTTGAGTAATGAAATTTTTTGAGGGGGTATGGGTTGGTATTGAAAAATGATTATATTTCACAGGGATAAGAATACTTTACTGGGAAGAATATGAGTGAGCACCAGGGATCAATACTGTATTATCAAATGCTTTGAGAATTTGGACTTGTGACTTCAAAAGGAAGAAAATTGAAAAAAAAAGTCAAAACTCAATGAATTATTAGGCTAATTGTACAAACTGAAAATAATGCTAACGTTCCTCTTCCATTTAAATACTTGTCCCTAACTAGATAATACCCAAAATGAGAATCTTTCCACCAAATTCCTTTACTCACACTCAAGTTCTCGCCTCTAGTGCTTTGCAATGCAAAGATGTGAGAGACAACTATGTCATCTAGAAACTCTATGATCTACTGACGCTTGTGTCTACGTAACCCAACATCATAAGCTGTACAGAAAGATGAATTCGAGAAGGTTTTGGAAAGAGTGGTGGTGTGTTCTTCTAAAAATATTAATCTCAAATTGGAAGCAAAATTTAAACACCAGTCTGTTTCAAACAGTTGAGGTCCTGGTTTTCCATATAACATATTTAGAAAAAGTTTTCAACTAATCGTGTGAAAATACACAAAATGCTGTCTTTCCAAGCGCTTTGGTGCCATGAAATGCTTCCTTAGAATCTCCTGCTGGGAGGCTGCATCTCTAAACTTCTTTTATTCTGGGGGGAAGAGGGGTGGTGGTAGAATCTAATTAAACACATTTATTTATTTAATTTTCAATTTCCTATCCTATCTGGAAGATGATTTGCATCTGCTAATACAATAGTAATTAGAGTTCACTCCTAATCCAAGAGAAGTGTATAAGACTTAATTGAATTGCTCTGGGACTCTAATGGATGGAACTCTAACTTAAAATATAAGACCAAAGTAATACAGAAACGTAATAAATTAGCTGACTGCTTTTGTTTCTTGGAGTCAAGGAGAACTTTCAATGTTCTAATAATAGTACTGGCCTTGGTTTTTTGTTGCTTTTGTTGTTATCAATATGGGGAAGAGTTATTAAAGAACAGTAACATGTCATAGATATCTGGCTTCTACTAATCATAGGTAAAATCCTAGGAGAGCTTGGACCTGCTGTTGGAATGGACCCTTGGAGCCACTCATCTTAGCATCACTGCTCAAGAAAGAGCACGTTTGATTTAAAGACCTCACCTTTCCTAACCTGGCTGCATGGGTCAACATCAGTAGGCTTTTGGGATTTCTCATGTGTTGTTTCAGGTTGTATTCTCCAATTAACCACAGGAACATAAACAATTCCACATTATAAATAATTATTCTAGTTTTACACTAAGAAACTTAAGGCTAACTGCATGTTATACCTATATGACTCATTGTCTTGTATTTCATCAGTTATTGGGCTGTTATTTCTTGTGGCACTTAAAAACGTTACTTATATGTCTGAGGCCGAGATTTTGTGTTTTGGGCTAAATATATGCAAAACTGTAAAACCCAAGCATTTAATATTAACAAAGGTTATGATGAAGTGAACAATCAGTCGACCAGTGCTTCTGTCATCCTTATACATAACAAGCCAAAAGCAAACATCCACTCACGCACAATCAGGTAACTTCCAGGCTCTCATTTTACTTGTTGCTAGTTAGTTTTCAGTGGGAAAATAAGCTTCAGCATAGACTCTAACTGGAGACTCAATCATGCCCCTAACGGTCTATAAATTTAGAAACTGTACCATGAGTTCAAGTGCAAGGACAACACTCTTTTGCTTCATCTAAGCATGATAAGACGAGGACAAGGCTTTGTGACACTGTTTCTGTATGTGTCTGAATATTAAAAGAAGAAGGGAGAGCTCTTGGGAAAGATGCAGGTATTCTGTTTAGGAGAATATTATGATAACAATTATTGAAGAATGCTTAATTCTTAAAAAAGATGCTGCAACGTGAAAGAATCAGTTACCTGAGCTGTTTTGTCACTGTGGGGTTAAAAAAGGATTTTGTTCTATGAATTTGTAGAGGACTAAATGGGTCATGTACCCTTCTTAAAAATAACAGTGACAAAATAAAACCTACTCCATTTTTCTGTGGACTAAATTATTTTTGTCAGCAGGTAATTTGCCTGGAAAAGATTTCTCTTGTTAAAAGAGTATTTGTAATTACAAGAAGTTTATAAGCAATCCTTCCAACTTGATGTTAGGTGAAAAAGCAGGACCCCAAAGAGTGCAAAAATTATTTCATCAATGTGAAATTAAGTAATCATAAGGGGAACATTCATGTTTTTCTTTTTTTTATCACGACATGTAGGGAGAATCATGTGTACATTTTAGAGAGGGAGAATACTAAGCTAAGAATTTAGAGAAGTTGACCACAAAACAAAGAGCTCTGTCCAGGGCCACTAGTATTCTGCTCTTTGACATTTGGTCAGTTATTCAACTTGTCCAGGCCTGTGATTTCTTATCTGCTAAACAAGGCACGCTGGACAAATTGATTCCCTCAAGTCCTTTGAGTTCTAAAATAAGATGATTCTCTATGGTATTCTTAGCCTTCTTGGGCTAGGAACTCTCTGCAAAGATATTTTAAGGTGAACAAAAGCTTTCAACCTCTCAGATTAGGTAGGAAAACACTCTGATGTTCTTTCAAACTGATTTCTATCGCTCTCTCCTCTGGTGTGCTAAGCGATTTTTCACTGAGACTGATACTTCAAATCTTGATTGGAACCTGGTGGGGTGAAAACTAAACAACATGGGGAAAAAAAAGAGGAAATGGTGGTACAAAAGGTCTGTTCCTGGGAAGCAGCTCTCCTTGAAGTTCGGGAGCTGGGAATGAGTACGAGGCAGCCTTGCAGGAAGGCAGAATCTATGATGCAATGGACAAATGGCTGGTGGGCTGCAGAGGTGTGGGAGGAACACTGCACAGAGGGCCTACAATGCTCCATAGCATGGAGTGCTTCAAACTCGCATACTATGTGTATTTCCTTTACAAAATCGTTAATGAAGCGAGGCCTGCGACAAAACCTTTTTAGTAATCCAGTTTACTCTGTTATAAAACAGATCTCCTCAAGATCCAACACTACACAAAGGCTACCTTTTATTTAGTAAATTCTGTTCCTTCCTTTACAAACACACACACAGTCACACACACACCACGATCAATTGCTTTCTAAGATCCACACTGAATTTTTTGTCATTCACTACATAGAAAAATCTACTTTTCTGACACCAGATCAATTATAACACAGGAAAGTTTGATAACAATTTATGAATAAATTTATTTAATTCCCAAGACAGGGATCTTTTTTCTCCTTCCCTTGTATCATAACAGCCACCCATGGCTGCATCAGAATTGGGAAAATGAAGGGCTTCATTTCTAACATAGTAGAGAAAATAAACCTTTTTTGTGAACACACAGGTTCCCTTGATGTAACTGATATTTGGGAAAATTTCTTTTACATCTCTGTGGAACACACAACAATTTTTTCAAAAGCATGCCTTGCTCTGTGGGTATGCAACGTAGCACCACAGTGAGCTAATGGGGGAGTGAACCCAACTTGCACTTTTTCATTACTCTCTATCTTCCTCTGACACACTATATCTCTGCTCTGTGAGGGGCCTGTGGCTGGAGGATCAGTATAGAAGAGAAAGTGTGAAAGTGAAAGTCATTTAATATATAGCAAGATCACATGCACTTGTCAGGGAGTCATGAGCATTTATGACAGAAGGAACTTGTTTCTCATTAGGAAGTATTTTGCTCAAAAATAAACCAAACCCTGGGTCATTACAGCAAGCCTTACAGCTACTCACAGAACTGTAGTACACTTAGTTTATATTAATAAAAATGAAATTATTATAGGGCTTCACCTAGCAATGAGATAAAATCAAGCATTGGATATGCCGGTAGAAGCTGTGTATATAGGAAACATTCAGATCCTCAGTCTCTTATCATAAATATATGAACACTATCATCATACAATCCTTAGGCAAACACTCTGTGAAACTCCACTGAGTCAATGCATTTGGAATTTCTAAAATGCTATGTAGGTATTATTGTTATTATGACTAATATAATAAGCAGAAATAAAATAAGCTCACTCTTTCTTAGGTTGTGATGAAATTAGTCCCAGATCTGAAAGAATCCTTTGTGGCTTCCATATTTAAAAGGAAAAATTAATACAGCAGATGAAATTATTTTCCAGCTTTCTAGCAATGTACAGCTTGTGCCTATGTTATTACAGCACAGTGATACTCACATGACAGAAATTTTTCTATTGTCTCAGAGCAATGAAACAGAGATTCATTAGAGTAATATGCATAGATGTACTATAAATATGAAAAAACGAATATGAAAAAATTCCAATAACTGAACTAAAGGCAATATTGACAAAATACACTCGTGCCTAGAGCTTTATAATTTACTTCTGATTAGATTCTAAAGAAAAACAGTAAGTAGAAAACCAATACAAGCGGCCATCTCTTAAAAATACCTTTCTTCTCTTTTGGGTTGTAAGCTAAAGTGGGAGCTGGGAAATAACAAATCCCAACATCATTGTTTAACATCCAAATAGCATTAATTAGAGAGTTGCTACAAAGTATGCAAGAACCCCATGAAATGGTTCCAGACTTGTTATGCTTGATACACTGTGTCAACTTGAGATGTTTAGAAATTTAACTAAGAGAGTCAGCAAGGATCCAGGATCCTTACTTTGTAAATACCCTTAGCTTGTGCAAGAGGAGGGCACAGAGGTGGTATGAGTGCTACACTCACCCTGATGGGGGGAGAGTCTACTTCAATATAAGGGAGGAGAAGAGGCTTGTTCTCCCCTTCTCCTTTTTTTTTTCTTGCTGCTTTTGCTCCCTGCTTCCTAGAAGTGTTGCCCCAGTGCCATGCCACTCTGCCTTGGAGCCAACTGATTATGCACTGAAACCTCTACAAACAGTGAGCTAAATAAACCTTTCCTTTCATCATTTTGGGTGTCAGGTATTTTGTTCCAGCAACGAGAAGAAAGTAAGCAAGACAAGACTTCCAAAGCTACATCTCACCTAGCTTGCTACTTAATAAAAATTAAGCTGTAAGAGTATGTATGTTCACTGCTCCTCAAAGAGATGCTTTTATGTACTGAAAAAATGATTAACATGCAATATGTCTATAACAAATTCTCCGAGATGAATTTCATTATTATACATTATACTGCAAGCCTATACCAAGGATAAAAACAAACAAACAAACAAACAAACAAACAAAAAAAACCCACCTTGGACGCAGGGATTTAGCACAGTGGCATAAGCACCTGCCTGACAAGTGCAAGGTCATGAGTTCGATCCCTGGTACAAATAAACAACAAACAAACAAACAAACAAAAAACCAACCTAGAAATAAAAGGGTAAAACAGTGTCAAAATTTTAAACAATTACTTGAAAAGTGAAAGACTGAAAACCCTTAAGCAACTGCACTATCTACATAAATCATGACTAATATTCTAAACAATGTGAGAAAAATGAAGTCAACCAAAAATTGGATGGGATTTTTAAAAGTTTCTTTTTAATAGGATATATGTCCTAACAAATGTTCTTCAGTCCTTGAAATAGAATGTCAACAGCAAAATAAAACAAATACCGAGTGCCCACAAACCATTCAGTAGTGACTGTAAAAGGGAGCGAGAATAAGAAAAAGGGACCCTATTTATTGAAGCAATGTGGGAAAGAACGCATGACAACTACAAAGGAATTCCTTACTGAGTTGAATAATTTTAATGCTTTGTTGTCCAAGCATCATATGGAACATTTATAATTAACATTCTGTAGAAAAATGTTGAGTAAGCTATATTAAAATTTTTTATATTATTTTTTTGGGGAGGAGGATTGCTTTGGTTTTACTTACTGAAAGTACCTCTGGCTGCTAGAGATGACCTAAAACAAAGATAAAGATATTTCACAGCATGGGTATGACGTGAAGTTGGAGAATATGTTAACGTGTGCTGACAGCTGTTTTGTATGAAGTGGTAGAGACTTACTGTACTGTACAGAAGACAGATGAAGGCGTGCCTGAAGCATAGGGCACTCCTACAGCGGCAAATGCTGGGTCAGCATTGCAGAGGGTTATCGGTAGCTGCCATTCTTTATATTTTTAATTACATTTATCTTAGGGGTGGTGGTTTTCCATGAGCAGCTTTCTCAATTTAAGGTGCTAAACTGCCCATCTCAAAAATAAGTTGTTGTAACATCATCTATAATATTTACACTTGGATTTTTTGAATTGCTCCTATTATGCAAATCTAACAGCAAATGATATATTTTGCATTTCCATTTAAAAGAATACATTCTTCTTCCTGTTGGAATTTGTAATGCTATTATGGGCCTGGTTTCCATTTATCAAGCACTAATATTTTCTTTTGCTTCACTGAGTACTCCAAATGCATGCAACTTTCTCATTTGGATATGGTTAATTTTTCCATAGATCATATACAAATGAAAGTCTCTGAGGATAAAAGCCAGTTGGAACAGTAATAAAATTCATAATGTCAATGATAATTTTAATAATTCCTAATACTTATTAGGTATTTTCTTAGTGCCAGACACTCTTCTGAGGGTTTTACACATATTAATTCATCTAATCTGCCTACTACTTCAAGGAGGTAGTTATTGTTACTCTTAATACAATTATTATAAGGAGGAAACCAAGGCACAGAAACATGTCTGACAAAGCTCATCTGAAGCAAGAAGAGCCTAGGACTCTTCAATAGGAAATAAGTTCTTTAGAAGCATATGGGATCTTTTAAGAAGGTATGCATTAAAAAGATGTCATGAATATATTTCCATTTAAAACTTTAAACATAGGCTCCATCCATAAGAAAAATTAAAGCAGACTACTAGGGTCTAAATATGTCTCTTCAAATTTGTATGTTGAAGTATAACTGTGGTGTGATAGCACTGAGAGGTGGGAACTTCAGGAAGTGACTGCATCACAAAGGGAGAGAGCCTGCATGGGATTAGAACCCTTTACTAAAACAAAAGTTCATAGCACTGGATTGGCCAATCTTTTACCAACCTACACAGCCCTTGAGAACACAACGTTTCCCTCTTTGGAGGAAGAGACACCAAGGCACCATTCTGGAGGCAGAGAGACCATGTGCTTACCAGACATCATATCATCTAGCACTTTGGTCTTAAGGTTTCCAGATTCCAAAAATGTGAAACAAATTTCTATTGTTTAGAAATTAGACTACTCGGTCTATGGTGGTTTATTATAGCAATCCATATTTTACAAGGCATTTAAAAAATCAGACTAATACATACCAGTATTAAGGTATGTATATAACATGCATTAGTTTATTCTTCCTTATTTCTCATTCTTTCATAGAGGAAACCTTTTTGGTGAACTAATTACTATTAACTATATTTTTTAAAAAAATGAAGGTATGTAGCCCTTTTAAACTGGGACTTTGTTTCCAATCTCCTAGCTTCTTATTCAGTGTTCTTCCAATGTACCTTCCAAAGTAATACAAACAACAAGGGCAAAAACACCTGAAAAGCATTTATGTGTGTCATTTATTCCTTGAAAAAAACTTACAGTGGTATTTTCGTTCATGAATAAAATGACTGTAGTCATGAACCAAATCAGTGGGGAACCAAATCAAACCTCCCCATACAGTTCAGTGTCACTGGATGTGGAGTTCATGAACAGAGGCAAAATTCTGAATGTTTCTGTTCACAAACTGAATTGTTTGTGAGAAGTAGCATTCATGAACCAAGCTGTCACTGAACTTTGGGGTTGAAAACCACCTTAAAAAACCTCTAGTTCCAAGATTGAATTATAAGTATTTATAAATGTGTGTTTTAAAATACCTCGGAAGACATTCTAGCTAAAAAGGCACTGATTTTGAATTAGGTATGACACACCTATGTGTCAAAGCCGACATGATTGTAAAAGCAGCTGCAAGCCAGAGGGGTCTACTGGGAGAAAACAGTAGCCTTAAGCCCAACTGACAGAGATTACTAGCATTTTGATTCAATCACATAGTAGCTATCAATTGTAAAAATGTTACCTGACTTTTTAAACATTCTAGTTTCCTCGCTTACAAATTCAGAGAACAGTACCTACATTTTGAGGTTGTTTTGCACAGTAAAGATAATGCATATAAAATCTGTTATAGGATGCACAGCATATAAAATATATACAGATAATCATGTCTGTTATAATTTCTAACTTCATTGTTCAATTGTAAAGTGGCATTTTATTTTGGCTTTGTATTTAGACTTGGTAAAAAAAAACTTTTTAAAAATCCGTGACAATGCATTTTTTAAATGAAATGTTAATTATAATCCTACTAATAAAGCACAGCACTGTCAGCAGTAATTAATTTTAGAATAAAAACTTTTTTATCCCAGACTGCAATAATTAATTTTAATTATAAAGTATTATGATAAATAACCTGCCAGTAATTAATATTCTCGGGTTTATAAGAAATTGAAGATACAAAAAAAGCAACTGAAGTATGTAGATAACCTATAGAAATAAGAATAAATACACTGATTATATTTGCAATGTTATGGCTGTGATGTATTTGGATCACTGACAAAGTCTCTATACTATGCTGCTCTTTCAGATTAGTTAGAATATAGACTAGACCATGAAATTCAAAGTGTAGTGTTTGTATTGTCAGCAGTTTACTATCTAATGATAAAATGGATTTTTAGGAAAAAAGATAAGGCTGGGCAGCTGCATCTTCACTAAGTGATTAAAGGACAGACATATTCTCCATCATCAGGAAAGTATCATTAGAAATGTGGGCCAGTGCGAGCCCTTGTAGAGGAATAAGAAAAGCTAGATTCCACTGTGAGCTACAGATTGGACATTATTATTTGTATGGGAGGCAGCTCAGAGCCAATTTTCTGTCTGTCTTTCTGTTTTCTCATCTCTAATATCTATTAAATATTAAATATCTCACTTAGAAATCAAGTAAAACATTTATACTAACATCTCATGTGATGAGTATACACGGTAAATACAATAACTAATATCAAAAGTACACAAAGGTAACTCTTAACAAGACAGGAATGAAAAAGGTGATGGAGTGTTAATCCTCAGAGAAGTCAGGGTTACCTAGCTACTTAGGGGTTGAATTGTGCTCCAAAATTGATTTTCCTTGTTTTTCATGTTTTCATTTGTTCAGTTCTCTTTTCCTGCTTTAATAAATGTATATATTCTTGAAGGACAATTAGTATAGAAGAGGAAATGGTCAGGGCAGAGGGGGAAGGGAGAGGGAGAAGACAGAGGGAGAGGGTTAAGGATAGGGGTAAATTCAGATAATTATATCTGCATGCATGAAAATGCTACAGTAAAACCTATTATACTGTATGATTCATATAAAATAAAAATACACATGAAAGAGTTTATTTTCTGAACCTGTTGCATAATAATTAGCAGACTTTTATATACAGGGTGATCAACAAAGTGGTGAATGTTTAAATTTTTAACAATGATTACAAAGACACACTGCCATTAACTGTCCTCAAAACACTCTGTTTCACTCCAATACACTTATTCCATCATTCTTGCCATTTTCTGAAGCAGTTGTAGAAGTCCTCTTTCATGACTGTCTTAAAAGGTGTGATTAGAAAAAAAAAGGTATGATAAAAAGTACTTTATTCATGGGGTATGGCACTGTGCGACTTCTGGCTCTTCCCCAAAACCAAAGGACCATGCAAAACGTAAAGACTTTGAATCAGTTCAGGACATCAAGGCAGTCAGGATGGCACCAACTAAAGATACTCATGTGTTATAGCTCGTATCTAGATGTCCCCACAAAGCTTCATGTGCTCACAGGTGGGGTTTTTCAGAGCTGGGTGGATCTAGGTGTGTGATACTGGGATTAAGGGTGTGTGATGTTAAATTGGTCCACTCATTGGAATTAGCACAGTTCTGAGTGGCCCCACCCAGAAGGCTGGTAGCCTAGATAGGACAAAAAGGAAAGGCAGGCTGGCTGCTGGCAGGTGGCAGGTGGCTGCTTGCTGCCTTCTGCCTGCCCTCCATGTAGTGTGCCTCCTCTGGGATACTCCTGTTTCCGTACTGCCCTGCTTTGGAGCCAGCCCTATGGACTGAAACCTGCATATACTACAAGCTGAAATAAAGCTGTCCTCCTTTGATTTGTGGGCTTTGAGTATTCTGTTTCAACAATGAGAAAAGTAACTAAGACATTTGTGGAAAAAAAGAAAAAAAAACTACAAGAAATGCATTAGATAGAAAGTGGTATGAAGGAGGAGGTAAGTATGCCTGAAGCTAGGTTCCACATTTTTTTAGGTGGTCAATGTTAATAATGTGTCTTTACTGTAACACTTTTTAAAGAAAGTTTAAACACATAGTACTTTTTATCAGACCTCCTATGATGTGTTTATACACATACAAATATTAGCTTCCATTTGGTCTTTATTTAAAAATATTTATCTTAAAGTATTAAAGTAACTCTTGTTCAGCAATTACTATTGTCTCTTAGGAACTGCTTAAACATGAAGCGTATTCCAATAGTAATAATGTTTGTCAAAAATCCATTTGTGTTTCTATACTGGTTACCTTTTAATTCAACAATTTGGAAAGTCTTTTGTGCTTGTAACTCTCTTGAATTCTGCATATTTCTTCACATAAATAAAATGAGTGCGATTTGGAAACATGCCATGAAGTGAAGTGTCACCATTTTCTAGAAGCTCAATAAGCACATTGGCGTCCACACACAATTCCTAATCCTTTTTATTTTCCCCACTATCATCTTCACAAAGGAAATTGGGTAAAAGTTGTTTGCACATTTTAAATTGTGCATGAAGGCCCTTAACATTTGGATATGATAATCTTTCTAGCCTTGTGCAATCAAAGCTTCCGGTATAGGCGGTTCCTTGGTGAGGAGGTACTGCGTTCCGCTTGGTGGCATTCTCTGTTCAGTGACTGAGATGTAGCATGATTGACAGAGGCCTTACATACTTGGCGGGGCATTGGACTAAGATTAAATGCTGTCACAATTGTAATCTAGATTAAAGCTCTCTATGTAGCCCATGAACTTCGATTAAATGCTTCTAACTTTTGCATAACGCATAAAACATAGAAAGGTTTTTAGTTTCAGGTCAGTTCTAGGTTTAGAGTGTATTCGTAGGCATAGAGCTATAAAAGGCAGGTTTTAGCTTGATTAAAATGCTTCTATACTGTTAAAATAGCACACAAATAAAATGGTCATGTTTCCAACTATCAACAAGGAGGTTACTTTTTGGTCCTTCAATATACTTTACTGTTCGGAAGTAGAAAATAACAAATTAAAGAAAATAATGACAAAGTGGCAAAAGTACAGCAGTACCTTGGTTCAGAAACTTAATTTGTTCTACAATTTTGGAAAGGATAATCACATTTGTGTTGGAAATATGGTCATAGTTGTGTTTGTCACCTGATGCAGAATTTGCAAACGAAAACAAAACTTTGTTGACTATGTTTGTGAACCAAATTGTTTGCAAACAAAAGCATTCATGAGCGAGGGAGCACTCTATAAAGAAGTGGTAGTACTGGCAGACTGAACTTTGATTGGAAATACCACTCTACCATAGCAGAGGCAGGCTGATAAATGCTCCAATGAAGAGTATGCCAAACAAATTCTCATCTTACACTCATTTGGTTTTTTTTTCCATTTATTTTATTTCAATAATTTGCCGTACTTTTCTAATAAAAATAAGATTTCTCTTCTTTGTTACTTGGACTTATTATTTGAAGTCTTGGGTCAAGAAATTGTTAGTATTTTACATGTTAAAATTGAAAATATAGAGATAAAATGTAAAGCCTATATTTTAACTATGCAAATATATTAATCACAGTTTCTAAACAACATTAAAAAGAAATTATCTAACACTATTCTATCTGAATGAACACTGGTGAAATCTGATGAAGTTAATTTCCTTAGTGTGAACATAGGTTAACTCTTGAATACCTAGTATTTATTTGTCACCTAAAAAAGGGCCATAACACTGTTCATCATCAAAGTAAACTGATTGTGAGGGATTTTTATAAAGTATATCTAAAGCATATAATACCATTTTGAGCTTGCTCGAATGCTGAAAGTTATTTCTTATTCTCCCAAATCTGGAATGCTGTATATTGCGGCCATTAGTGCTTGCTAAGAAAGCTTGTAAGCAGTGTTCCAAATTTTGAATTACTTTTGGACACTATGAAGTCAGACAGGATTTGGTTAGAGAGATAAAGTGGTGGCCAGCATCAAATTTGGAAGCAGAGAAGGGGGAAATGTACTTAACAGTTACAGAGAAAAAGTGTTTGAACCTTGCAGTCCTATGAAGAGTTGGTTTGAAGCTAGCTTTATTTAAAGTTTTACAAAGCATCTGCAAGAGGGTGAATAGTGATGCTTCCGGTATGAAAAACCTTCAGAGCTTTCCTGCAACCAGTAAGGTGGAACATGTCACGTGAGCGCCAGCAGCTCCCGCTGGCTGCTCCTGCACAGGGAAGCGTTTAAGCGGCACTGTAAGCTATTGTCTAAAGACTTTTCAGTCCAGTGTGCTACTACAGCTAAATATTAACCAAATATGCAGGGCTGAGGATGATTCCTAATTGTTTTAATATGTCATGTGAAAGGGACTTATTATTGGAGAGAGGCAAGTAGCAACAGTCGTTCTCATGCATTCAAAAGGGAAATCACGTAGGCCCAAGAGTAACCCTCATCCATCATTCCGCCTAGAATACACTCTTTGCTACGATTGTGAGACGGAATACTGAGCAGTCCACAAATTAGATGTAGGAGACATTTCCAATTGCTTAATTTACATCAATCACCATATTATCAATCTTGATCTTTAGGTTCTTCCCAGTAGACATACAAATGTATTTACAAAGAAATAATCTCTCTACTTTTTAAATACAGTTAGTTTATGAACCTCTTCTGACAATTACTAGTTCATGCACAGCCATCAACAACCATTAATAAACTGGGGAATACCAATTTCCTTTCCATCTAAGAGCACCAATTACATCATTGAGTCGTCCATCTAAGCAATAAGGTAATGAGCAATGCTCTGTGTCCTATGCTATCAACGATGCTATGCTGCTTTTTACAATATTTTTGCATGAGAAAGTGAGAATAAACTGATTCTTAGGAAGGTACTTTCATAGTTGGTTAATATCCTAGGTAAAAGTATGTCCTCATGTAAGTACTTAAAGCCAAGAAAATGCGAATAACACCTTCATTTCCTTACCTTCTATTGCTGATAGGAGAACTCGAGAATGATCATAGGCAATGACATTTGCATATCTATTCTTTGGTTTGTTTACTTCCAAGTTTGAATGTTCCCATGTGAACTGCTGGCCAGGGTCAATTGACTTTAAAAGAAAAACAGCACACACAAAATCAATACTGAATAACACAGAATTATAGGCATTTATCACAGCAACAATCATGATTTTTAAAAGAAAATTCTGAAGCCACACTCTATCAAGATGATTCTAGCTGTGGAGGTGAACACTAATATAAACAGCAGAGCACAAAATGATTAATCATAGTAAGAAGCCGTGATAGTCACCAACATTGATTCCAATGAAAAAAATCAATGTAGATGTCCTGCTAATATTGGAAAGGCAGGTTTTTATACTTTTCCATTTTCCTCTCTCTTGCTACAGCTTATACGTTTGTGTGGTTCAATATTCCTTCTGGTTCTGTGAGCACTGTTGTATTTCGATTTTTCTTCCTATTGGTTCCTATCTAGAGCTGAGCTCAGTCTTCAGGTTGAGTGGTCTTTCAACAGCTGCTCTGCGAACAGTTGGCTGTGGTTTCTTCGCCTCCATGCTCACCACTGATGACAACTTTAGGGTTTGTCTGCCTCTTTATAACACACTAGGCCCAGTATGTTGGGTAGCTATACAATTCAGTTAAAGCAACGGTAAGAAAAATAAGTCAAATAATTACTCCAAACACTGATTTATAACCTATGGAAGATAGAGTAACTGTTTTTCTATGTACCATTATATTTTTCCATGTATTATTATGTTATTGTTAAGTCTAGTTTTTACTACTTATTGTAATCTTAGCTTTTCTTTTTCATCTTTCTTTGATGTCAGAGTACAGCCAAAATTACTGGATAATGTCAAATATTACAGATATACAATATGCAATTTTATGGTTCTATTAAACAGTTGTTTCAAGATCACATTCAGTACTTATTACAAAACTCTAGGTGACCTGGTAATTTCCAGCAATGACAGAGAAATATAATACCTTTCCTTTTATCACAGGAAACTGATAGCTTCTTAAGATTTTTAATTTCATAGTACATGAGAACATGAGCTGAATAATAGTATAAACATGATTTTAAATGTTTAAAATGAAAATTTCAATAATAATAGGTATAGCTCAGTATAAATTTTTTTAAAGGTAATAAAATATTTTAGTTATTTTTGATGCAGGATATTTTACATATTTATATGTATTTATGTAGAGTTTGAAAGCAAAACAGACAAAACCACTATCATCTGTGAACCACATCCTGGTAAAAGACATGGATTTCAACATAACATAAAACTCACAAGTATAAAAAGCCAAGTGTGTTAATAGTCTTGAAGTGCCCCCAAACACACTATTTTCAGCAATATTTAAGAAGGAATATAAACTTTTTCATGTCTTAACCTATATTAGTACTATATTTACAAAAGACTCAGTCATTGAATACTCAGTAAAACAATTAGCCATGCTTTTATAATCTAAAGGAGAATGTTACTAAGTTCTTTCAAAGTTGTTCTAGGGAAATATATCATCTCCCCTGGAAAACATAATTCTGTCCAGGTATTATTCCATGATCAAAAGGACTGAAGGAAGAATTCAGTTGTCTCAGAGGAAGCACTCAAGTCAATCTTGAATTTTGTTCACATAGAACAGTTACATGCATTGAACTCCCTTAAAAATATCTCAAATTGTTTCCCAGCCCACTGGCATTCCCTAAATCCAGAATTTCAGTATCTGTTGTCTAACTGAAATCCCTCCTATCTATTACTCCAACCCATTTTTACACTACTGCCAAAGTTGATTTCTGAAGAGTAGATGTGTGTTTGGTTCCTATTTAAGAACTCCTGTCTTTGGGTGGGTTTACAACTCAAATTCTAAATTCCTTAGCCAGAGCCTTACTTACCTAGCTTTAGCCACCTATGCTTGTACCCTATACCTGCATTTGTAAATGGCTCTACAATTGTTTTTGAATAAATAGAATTGGTGAACAAATGTGTGTGAAGAGCAATCGCAGTGTGTTCTTCTAAATGAATGGAAGTTACGGAACTATGAGACTTCATTGTACAGTGTAGCCAAATTTTTAATTTTTACACAGCTTAAGAACTAACTACATAATCCTGAGATAACCGTCTCTGCTATTTCACTTTACACTTATGAATATTAGTGAATAAATAAGCCTCTTATATATTATTCAAATTTTGCAGGAAGCTCCTAAGCTTATGAGCAGTCAGTTCTCTTGGCAGGAGATATTACCACTTCTCATGGCTTTGCTTCGCTCAGACCAGCAGCACCCAAGGTGTGTAAATGGCATGCATGACATTTTAATAAGGAAACTGTATATTCTGACTTGGAACACAGTGTTAATTGTGTCCATTTCTACTCTTTCCACATATCCTTACCCTCTACGTGATTTATTTGATACCTACACTGAAGAATTTACATATACTGAATTGGTAATGGAAAAACGAGTTGTGTACCCTATATGCTAATATGCTTAGTTTTAGAGTATGACTTAAAAAATGCAAGAGGTTAATTTCCAAAATAGCTGCCAAGTTACTATCCTTTACATGTAGTATCATTTCATTTGCACAACTGTTGAGGTTGGTATTTTTTTTTTTTTGCATTTGGGAAATTGAAGTAAAGAGAGTACAGAAAATTAATTCAATTCAGCTTTCTGGGGCCTTCTCTGTTACAGGCACTGTGTTTCTTGGTGGTTATTTGGCTAAACTCACACAGTTAGACTCAGAAAGCTACCCTTAAACACAGGTCTGTCTGAATCCGAGGCTCAGGTGATAATTACCAGCTAGCAATCAATGAGCCACAGTGCTATTTAACTATCCAGGAAGCTACCCACTGCGAAAGAAAGAAGCCCAATATGTGAAACACACCTAAACATAACTATCCTTTATCTGGCCATTCTGAATAATGTTTCTTCCCAACTTGTCATCCTGTGTCATTCTGGGAAAATTGCATAAGAAATCACGTTTTAAAAATGAGTTTGGCTTCACATGGTTGATGAAACAGATGGGATACAGCTTACATTTATACTTGTTTTACACGGATCAAACAAACATTGATTAAATAATGCTGACTTGTCTTTGTGCAACATAGCACTCATCCATCTGTATCTATCTGTCTGACTGAACGTTTAACAATACACAGCATAAGTCATTATTTTTGGAACTTGTCAGAATGCTGAGAGCAGTAAACTCAGTAGAAAAGAATAGCTACCAAAAGTAGGTAAGGTAGACCAACATCTTTCATATTTTGAAAGAAAAAAAAAACCTCACTGAGGAAAAGTATCCATTATGCCTTTTAATAAGTTGAAGATATTATGGATGAATGATTCTAATTCTCAAATCCCACTTCTTAGGCTTTTCTTAGTGCTCATAATCATACAGTCTCTTTGTTCTGTGGTTTGCTTTGCTGCTGTGTCTTAAGCAGAAATGAAATGACCGACATGGATGGACAAACAGCAATGTAGACCTTGAGTAGATAGAGAAATTGATAGAATTCACCCTCATGTTTTGTCTGTTCTGCCCTGACCAGGAATCTTTCCACCACAAGGTCACACTGAAGCCACTTCAATGTTACTCATAGTGACATGAAATAAGCACCCTTCCCGCCATGGACTTAATGAATTCTTTTTGGGGAGTGTGCTGCTGGTATTCTGTATGCTAAGCTTCTCTCTCAGTTCTCTCTATTCATCCTCCTGGCTTCCTCTCTCCAAACGACAGTGTGAGGACCTTATTGTCTCAGCACTCAACCCAAAGTACCACCTTCCTGAGTTTGCTGCACTGTCCTTTGAGGAGAATTTTGCAAGTTGGAAACAAAGCAAGGTAGATTTATTCAACCACAAGTTATTAATGGACTTCTGATAAATTACATGAAGTTTGTACATTATATTATCACTTAATTCAGGAACTGGATTCACAAACAAGAATATTTTATCATATTATATTTGTTTCTCCAGCCATTCAAAAACAATATTTAATAATAGATCCTAAGTAGACCCTACATATCTATAACTCCCCATTTTACTTCCTTGTCTACCCGTCTGATAGTGGGCTGCTCTCCTCATGATAGTTCAGACTAGATCACTCTAAGCCTGACAAACCTTCCACTCCCCAGCTTTACCCTACTGAGGAATGAGTGACCAAGCAGAAGGAAAGTCTTTATTATAGCATGTTTGTGTTACATCTTGGGAATTTATTACATACAGAAATTCTCAATTAGATGTTTGCTAATCCTATTTAGTCTTGAAATTGATGGTCTTGAAGTAGTGACTTTTTTAAATCAGTTAGGACCTTGATACAGGTAAGAGGAAAAACAAGCTACGTATAATATAGGTTTATAAATTTTTCCTGAATCCTTGATTTAAAAGCCAAAACTACAATATAAGTATTAATATAATAGTTACCGTAACACTTAGATGGATTTACGGTTTTCTTTGAGCTGTACATGTGTTAACTAGTCTTCTCTTTTAAAAATCTCTAAAAGTAATTATCATTATTATAATTGTTCTGTGAATGAGGAAACTGAGGTACACAGAAATTAACTCTGTCACAGTCCAGAATGGTAGGTGGAGAAGCCGCGTTTGTGGGTCTGAGAATTCTGGTCTCCAAGTGTTAAGGCACAGCCACCACGCTATTCTTCCTGTCTGCTTAAATGGGGGAAGATCTCTGATTTTTTTCAAGTTTGCCTTTCAGTTATTTTCTTAAAACACAGTACAAGGAAGGCTAAGATCAAAACCCTATATAGTACTACTAATCTGTATTCACAATTCTAAACACAGAGTGATCATAAACTTGCACATCAGATTACAGCCACTGGGTAAAACTACATCCCAATATATCATGACCTTTGTTGGTAGAGGTGACATCATCATAGAGCAGAGTCTTTCACTGGTTCTGCAAAATTGAACCTTTTTATCCAAGACTATACTTTACATGGGCAAAATAGCATTTATTCTGTGCTTCATTTCCCTTTGGCTTCGTAAGGAGAAAAACCTCAAAATAGTTCTTCAGAAACTCATCAAAGAGAAACCACAAAAAAAGTCAGATTCATCCCATTTTGGTGTGTTTTTAAGACAACTTACAAAAATTTAATTATATAGGAGGAGTAGAGCAACTACTAGCCAAACTATGGGTCAGATTTCAGGCATTCATTTGAACTTTAAATGACCTTGACTTCCACAGAAACACTATCTTTCCACATAGCTCCCCATCTTGGCTCCCTTGGCATTTACTTGGTATCATTTACCCTGAGATAGTCACGTGCCCTTTCTGAGGTTTGGAAGAGCAATCAGCCAGTGAATGCACCATTCTACAGTGGAGTCTTTTTCATTTCCATTCATCCATATTCCATGTCTGTCTGTCTCTCTACTTGAAATTACCCACGTGGCATTGTTGAGTAAACCCTATTTTGTACAATTAGCAAAGGCCTACAACTGAGATAATGAGTATTTAAGGGGATGTGCATATGTTCAGCGAATCGCACACGGTGCTGTAAGCTGGAACATGAAGAAAGCGTGGCGAGTCGAGCGATGAAGAATGTCTGAAACTACCACCAGTAAAACCAGAGCACAGGAAGGTATGATTGAAAACTACAGTGAACATTTAAATTAAAAAAAAAATTATGAAAGTAAAAGTCAAATTGTCATTAATTCTCCTCAAAATATCCTCCCAGCTTCATATCTATGTATCTCATCCTTCTTGCGCTTTCTGAAGCAGTTCTGGAAGCGCTTCTCCATGAATGTCTTTAGGTGCACTGTCCTGGGTGCCTTCATGTCCTGAATTCAAAAGGTTTATGCTTTACAGTCACGGTGACTCTGAGAAGAGCCAGAAATCACAGGGCGAGATCCAGTGACTAAGGGGGGTGAGGACACACCCTAAGGGTTTTACAAGCCTGGCTTGTGTGGTGTTTGGCAGCACGATTCACCAGTTTTTTGATCATACTTTCTAAAGACATTTGTGAAAGATTTCCACAACTGCTTTAGAAAGTGGCAATAATGGTGGAATAAGTGTGTTAGAAGTGGGGGTAACATATCTTTTACAGGATAAACACATTTAGTGTAAACATTCCCCCTATATTTTTAACATACCTCATAAGTAGATTCAAAGAAAAAGTCCGTTTATGAATGAATTGCTTAGTTTCATACTTGTGGTGTGACTCATAACACCATTTAAAAAGAAAACTAGGGAAGTTGAAAGATGAACTGGCTTTTGTAAGTAATCACATTCTTATAAAACGTAAAAAGTTCTAATGAACATTTTTTATTTTTTGCCTTGCGTCCTATAAATAGATATATTTAAGGCTTTCAGCATGTCCATGCTTGGCATTTAACAAATAGTTGCTTTGTTAAATTTTTGAAAGCACTCATATTTAGTTGCCAATGTGAGGAAAAAATACAGATGAATTACAGAACCAAAATATGAAAAAAAACTTTTGTTAATGTTCAATCACTGCCTTTCAAATCTTATTTTATGGCTCAGAAAAACAACAACAACAATAAAAACAATTTCCCTGAGCCAGGATCTCACTATGCATTTCAGACTGGTCTTTAATTCACTTTTTAGCCCAGACTGGTGTTGAACTCACAGTAATCCTTCTGCCTCAGCCACCCAAGTGCTGGGATTACAGATCTGCACCACCCTGCCTGGCTAAAAAAATCAGAATTCTAAACCCAAAATGAAATGAGAAAAAGTGATACTTTCTTCTCTTGATGACAGAATAAAGAATAATGATCACCCAAAAAAACTTCCTATCTCCTTTTGTCACCAAGTGTTTTTAGTACAGCTATCTAATTGAAATATGAGTTTCTGCAAGTGCTGTTTGTGCACAGAATATGCACTAGGAAACCCCTTGATGCTGATATCATTGCTCTTCTCCAGAGAGGTAACAATGCAGCCTGCTAAGCTTCTAAGGAAAGAAGACACTCAGGTGAGTCATTATATTATGCCCATGATGCTTAGGTGTCTTATGGAGTATGTACAGTCTAAGGTGTCGTGCATATTTTTTCTTCCTTACGTATGATAAGTAAACTAGAAATGAGGAAGGTGCCATAATCGAGAATTTGAGTTTATTTCTAAACTAAATTATTACTTTTCAAAAGTAGCTGTTTGAAATACACATGGATTAACATTGTAAAACAAAAGACTATTCTAGATAAAATACTGTATTAGAGGTTTCATTGCAATTTTTATATTAACCTTTATGAAAACTTGGGACTCATTTGAGAATACTGCCACAGGGGTCATGATTTATCTGATGTGACACCTTTAGCGTTAAGCATACAGTAGATTTTAAAAGACCTGTAGGACCAGTGATTGACATATATTACAGGTAAGACACAGTGTGCAATGACTTTTACTTTAGAAACTTAGAAAAGTAAGATCCCGCTTATGAAGGTAGAAGGGTAAAATAAACGTATATTGGAATATACCAGAGATGTGTAAAATCATTTTATATAAACGGAATGGCTTGCTGCTAGCACATGCTTGGCTACAATCTGATGTACAAAAACTGTTCCTAACCGTGGCATATCTGAAATTCACTTTATGCTAACACCTGTAACAGCTTTTCAATGCCTGATTTCCAACTTTTGCACATTTTCTACTCACTACCCAGATGAATCACATGCTTGCAGTTTTCCAGGCTGCAGTTACGCATAGACAATATATTTTTTTACATAGCACTATGTGCTTAGACAATTAATGGATCATTTTAGTACACAGTAGTGATCTTTTTAAGCTTACCAACTGTGTTCTGCAGGTCTCAAGGTCAAAATGTTGAGAATTGTGGGAAGAGTGGAAAGGTTCTGATCACATGGAAGAATACACTTCCCAGAACCAAGCTCTGGTATCTGTTGTGCTGCAGTTAGAAAGACCTCACATCCCACTTTACATGCACTATCTCAGTGGAATTTATTAACAGCACACTCTCACTCTCTAATCTATCAGTTTGAGCAGTAAGTTATATAAAAAATAAAGACTACTGCTACACTTGATCTTAGCCAAAAGGCCGAGAAGCGATAATAAAGACTGTTGCTATATTTAAATAATGCTTATTGCCACTTCAACAACACTGAGATATAACACTGGGATATCAAGGTGTAAGATGAGAAGGTGCTTGGTCTGAATCAATGATTCATCCTTATTTAACGCACCTGTGGAGCTAACAGAAGAAACGAAAAGAAGTGAGCAGAAGATACGCTTCTTAACACACATTAATCCTGCTCTCTGATGAAATCAGCAATTTAGCCCACTGAGATTACCACTTTTTTCTTCTTTAAGGTAAGGTGGTGTGATGGGAGGAATGTGATAGTGAATAGCTGGTTGGATATGAGTTCAATTGCAGAACAAAGACGACAGTTAATGAATTTTTAAAACACTGATCATGCATTTGATAGACATACTCTTTCATCTTTTGTATCTAGTACAATGTTCTACAGAATTTAAGACCATGACAGAAAGATTAAGTATAATTATGTTTTTTTCTTTTTCTTTTAGTTCTCTGGGAATGGAAGCACAATGCTCTATTGTTAAATACTAAACAATTCAATGATCAGATGTGTCTTCAGACACAATATGTTTTCTTTATTAGAAAACATAGTAACATACCTCTTAAAAAGCTACCTGCACAAATATGTCGAAAGAAACTCTAAGCTGGATGATGGCAGAGAAAGGAAATCACAGAGACACAGAAGATGCAGTGCCAAGAGGAAAGGGAATGGGAGCATCTGGGCCTCTCTGGAAGACGGCAGTGCTCAGTCATCACGGCTTAGTGACATGCCATTGCGATCACACAACTAAGGAGCGTGAGACCTTGAAATCCACTTCCTGCTCACGTTTATACAGCTAAGTATCAGGTGCAGAAGGAAGGTGACATTGTGAAGGTGCTTTTCCTGGGCAAGAGGCCAGGCCAAGGGTCACTCAGCCCTCCCCATCTACACTCATCCCATTGTGCCGGTTCTTCAAATCCCCAGCTATTCTACTACACATATAGTTCTGGAAGCTATATTCCAGGAGCAGTACCAGACACAAGACTCTGCCTCAAATTATAAGTTTACTATCATAAAGTTTAATATCTTATGTTAAAACTGGACAGTAAGCAAAAGAGGTTAAAACTCCAGTTGTGTCTATTAGTTTTGGTTTAATAATACATTCATACCACAGTAGTTTGTATTTCCAAAATTTTGTGGTTATGAAACACAAGTTGTAGCTTTCTATATAATTAGACCTCTGAGAGCGAGGTTTTAAGTCTAATTTATATTGTATCTAATTAAATATAACATGACACATGATCTCAATTTCTCCCTCATTTTTGCTTAGCTAACAGTTCTTCTCTCTCCCTTCCATACCACAAATTCTGCAGAGAAAGATAGAAAGCTATGCACATTCATTGACTAGAAATGAAGAGGTACAATGGATAAAAGGTTAGAATAGTATTAGAGAAAACTACTGAGAATTGCAAGTGACTTATAACTCATGAATAGCAAGCTTCCAATAACAGATTTAATGACTACTCTAATGGTTTAATGGATAGCACTTTAATAGGATTTTAGTAGAATCCTTCTGAAAGTATGTCTTCAATAAATCCATCATTAACAAAGAACTAGACTGCTTCACTATATAACCACCGGTTACTGGATTTGAACACAAAGGAACTATGGCAGTTGTCACCCTGTATTACTAACCTTGTCTCAAGTATTGTTAACTATTGTGAGGGAGGTGGCTGTATGTTTAAAATGTAGGCTGCCAGTGAAGAAGGCATATTTATGGCAAGAAAAAGCAGCAGACTTTAAACAAAATACATCAAAAAGCTCACAATCGTAATATTTATGCATGCAAAGACAAAAGGAGGAAGACCAACTGCAATCTAAATTTAGAGGTATGTGACTAAGAAACTGAAAACTAGCTGGAGTTACCTCTAAAATGGCTTACTGAAGTTTGGGGTGATTCTTTTTCGAATGCCTATAGCACTATTCCTACATTTGTGTCACACTTGTTTTATGTTGTCTTGTTTACTGTATTAACAATCTTTCCTAGTAAGGGACTACCGTGCTGCATTCCTTGGATTGCACACCACCTCAGTATTAGTACTGATGTGCTTATATACAGTCCTAATGATTCACCCTAAATTCCAAACTTTGTCTTTTTTCTCTGCCCATACGTGAGGTTCTCAATTCTGATTCCTCACCCAGGAACACTTCTTGCCTGGACAGCACTTTATCTTCCTTTTTTTCTAAATCTTTGCTTTTAAGGTTCCACTCAAATCTCACTCCTCCTAATCTCCTCTCACCAGAGAGCTTTCTGAAGCATCTCCACCTGTGCCTACCACCACACATTAGAGCAGTGATGGCGAAGACAGATTTTCAGGATACAAACAGCCTGCTGTGACATGCATGCCGTAGGTTCGCCACCACTGCATTAGAGTGTGTACCATCCATTTGGCCACTAGCTACACTTGGCTGACAGTTCTTTCCTTAAATGCTGTTTATTATAAATTATCTTTTTCTTTGACAATTCCTTATTGCCTCAACCCTATTATAATTTCTTGAACAGAAGTATGGCTGAGCACACATCTCTGTGATTTATAAAATGGCTAATCCAGTTGAGGTAAAATATATGTAAAATTGATTTATATAATTTTAACAATTTCAGAGTTCAATTTCTATGCAAGTTTTTAGACATTGGGAAACTCATTTCTTTTGTAAGCATAGTTTTGCAACCTGAATCCTAAAATGAAGACAAAGATTATGATTCTGAGTATGACAGACTAAATTATTAAGATGATCTTCCCTATCAATGATAGGAGTAAATTCATCAATTTTATTAAAATATCTTATATTGATTAACAATATTACTGAAAATAGCCAGTTTGCTAAGCTTGCATTCATTAAATTTGTACAAATACTAGAAGATTAAAAATATTTTCCAATCCAGTGCAGGAACATCTGAACAGATATAAACTACTTGGAAGATTATGGGTAATGTTACTGTAAAAGTGACCCACTTTCTCAAAATCAAAGATAGCTAATAATAGCTACCCAATAAAAGTAAACAGAATTTTTATTTTGCAAAAGATAACTATATTTAGCTTCATTTAGAACACCTATTGTTTATTTAGAACAATTATTAGATGATAGAATCTGCTTTTACTGAAGAAAATCTTAAATACTCCAATCTGAAGACGTGCTTTAATACTTTAACAGGACAGCAAATAAAACACAGAGGTGAAACAACTGTTTAAACAGCAGCATGTGTAAAGAACAAACATAAGAGGCACGCTAAAAGATGGGCTCTTTTTTCGAATGCAGATATTAAAATATATGTGGAGTATCTTAATCTATGATTTCCAATAAGGAATATATAAAGCAGGAAAAGGACAAAGACCACCAAACAGGCAGGTACTTTATTTTAGATGTAGCCAATATGATTCAAGATCTCCCATGTTTTCACAGACATTTAGGAGAAGTGAGTACCTTTATTTCAAAGAGTTTGTTTATTCTTTAAAGAACATTATCATCCTTGATCTGTGGGATTGCAATTGGTTGCTGAGAGAATGATTATAGATCAAAAGCAAAGCCATTACATTCTTTTGCAAGAGCAAAGGAAATAGTAAAGAAACAAAAATGTTCTTCTCATGCAAATACTTTAATGATCAAACTACTGGGAGAGAAATAGTGAAGCTTCTAGTCTTGGTGGAACTTGCTGGTGGGTTCCTAGATTTAGGAAAAGATGATTCTACACACTGACCAGAGTTGGCTTGAGACCTGGACTCTCCAGGTCATTTTTCTCTCTAGACACTGAGACAGGAGCAAAGGTGAGTTCTGTAATCAGCATTCTCCAGCTGCTTCATTTGAGGCAGGGCAGGGGCTTCCCTGTCTGTAGAGAATTGTGGACAGGGAGCTTGATCTCTTGCACTGACCTGACAACATGTTGCCCAAGGGAAGTCACCAAGGAAAAATGGATTCTCAACGTAGAGTGAGAACCACTACCCAGCCACTATGGTTGCTGTTTTCATCTTCATCGGCACGGGACGTCTGCTGCAGCACATCAGCTGCAGTCAGAGTTAGAATCTAACAAAGCATCTTTACTCAGGACTTGGTGATAAGCATCCTGATGACTTAAAATTACACTCAGGAAGAGGGAGACACAAAAAGCAAAATGGAGTCCTGTGTGCATCTTATTTTTTGCAGTCGTTCTATAAACATTGTGCTAACAACAAGGATACCTGCATAATTAAGGTACATTCTCTGCCCCCTAAGAAAGTGTGGATTTCAGTGGAACCAACATAAAACCAAATAAAGCAATGAAGATTTGAAGATTCTGCATCCCTTTGTACTTTCTCAACCGGGCAGAGAACAAAGTGAATTTGTCACATGCACAGTGATAGGACCTCATGTCACATTGCTCTTGGCTTACTACTCACGCCAGTAGGTGGCACCTCTCAGACTGACACCAGTATTTCAAATGACTCCAAAGTGGAATTAGTTCCCTCTCTCGAGTTTTAAAAAGCAATAAAAAGTAAATATTTATCATAGGTATGGGGGAAGGGGGCTCAGTGGTTCTTTTAATTCTTTATGATATACCCATTTCATAGTCAAATATAAAGTGTCTACTTTTTTAATTTAAAAGGATGAATTTTATATGTGAATTTTTCATAAGCAAATGACGTAGAACAAAAATTTGACACAAATATATAATTTGTCTAAAATTGCTTCTTTTTTCATTAATAAAAACTTTTTTTTACAATTCTTGGTGGTACCCAAATTACAAGTACTGTTTATAACTTGAGTTCTCACAAAAAAACTAAATCTTTACTGTTCCATGGAAGCATGACTTTAAAATGTACTACATCTTTTCCCTAGAAAACATTTTTCTTTATTCATGATATCTACAGGAGAAAACACCATGTCTTACACAGCATTAGATGAGAAACCTGCTGAGTGACTCCAGCCCCATTGCTTCCTGATCTTGACAATATCTTCTCTCCAGTAAAGCAACAGAGCCGGACTAGATTCAAAGATTTTAAAGATCCTTGAATGCAGCTACACGGCAGAAACTCTGACACTGGATTCAAACTACAATAGTTTTAAGAAGGACTGTTCTTTTTAAAAACAAAAATAATAGAATTTCTGAGCCGTGACACGAATTCCTGAGCTGTGACGGTGTGGAAGGGACAGCCAGGAAACAGAAAAGGCAATCAGTGCCCAACTGCACAGCAACACTCAGTCTCTCCAACACCTAGGCTGAAAACTTTTACTCTCCTCCTGCATTGAAAGAGGACAAGGAGGCCAATTAATTACTGGGGTGGGGTAGGTAGAGACTAAGTTCTCCTAGCTTACCCAAAGCACAACCCTAACTGCCGTTAATACAGAGGGAGGCAGCATTTCACTGTTCATTAACTGTACTAATTACACTTTCTCCATCACTGCAGCCACGTCTGCAATCTGGAGTTACTGAGGCCCAATAGCAGCCTGGGCGGGGGCACAACACAGGGCCACAGTGGGAAACTGGGCACCAGAATCTGACCTGTATGACCTCTACTTCCAAACAGCCTTTCTAGTAAGCAGAGAAACACATTTTAGGGTGGGAGAGAAACTCTAAAAAGGTGCCCTAGTCTAATCACTTACCAGTTCATTAAGCTGTATGGCAATTGTCATACTGTTCATTTTCACACAAATAAAAGCTGGGGCTAAAGCAAACAAAATAACAACAAAAAGCCCTCAGGCGAATGGAAATAAACCTAGCAGGCAATGTGTCTGTGTGCTGCTGGCATTCTGAAATATGCAGACTTCTGATTGAAAAGATACAGTTCCTATCTTTTCAAATCATTTAGCAACTTTGATAGGACATTAAGTTGCACGAACATATGACTTTTCATAGGTGAAACAATGTTTTAAAAATCTTAAAGGTGCTACTTTGTAACATTTTTTACCATTTAAGTAGATTTGTGCAGCTTAATTTGTTGTAGTGAGCAGTCTTTCTTTCATTTCGGGGTCTTATCTAAATGAGTTAGAATCTGACTTGCGATCAGAGAGGAGGGTACCTTGCCAGGACATGTCTTCACATTTAATCTGTAGAATGAGAAGAGTAGGGAGACTCTGGTCTGTAGTTTAAAATGCCAAGATAAGAAACAAATCAATACTACCCATCTGCTCTGGGAGTTAAGACCGGGTCTTGCTTTACGTGTTCTACTTTCTTCAAACCTTTGCTTCTTCCTTCTCTGTACTTTTCTAGTGTACAGTCAAAGGCAGAAGAAAAGGCACTTACGATTAGTTAATGGAAGCAAGTAGGTGAGTTTTTGATTTTGAGCCCAACTAACAGAATCTGTTTTTCTGTTTGACAGGCTTCAAATGGAGAATGGAGGGTTAGCTATAACTTTCTAGGGACAAGTTATAACCTGTTTCCCATCCTCAAACGTGCTAATTCATTCTATCTTCCTCCTATTCCACTGCCCCCTTTCCATCTCCTGTTATTGCTAGAGATTGGATCCAGGGTTTTAAACTTGCTATGCTCACCCTAAATCTACTAATTTTTAAAAGAAATAAACAAGCACATGAAGATAGAGACTGGGTCTAAAGATTCTTACTAAAAACAAAATCATTTTATTTGCCATTGTTATTGATCAAAGAGTATCTCTGACAATGAAAAAAGAAAATAAAATTGTATCAACCCAAAAATTGGACAATGTGCCTTATTTGGGGTCTTGTGACTACTTTGTGACCACCAAAGTAAAGTGAATGGCAGAAAATTTGTTCACAGTAAAAATTATTATGGAAGGAACGGAATTACCAAAGGTAACTACAGTGGCTACAGCATGACCCAGAAACAAAACCAAATTGAGTTCATATCCCAAGGCTCTGCCATTTATTGGCTATTTGACTTTGAGCAAGTTAATTAATTTTGCTGTGGCTCAGTATCTGCTCTATATCAGTAGCTGTGAGCCAGTGGTGTGCATTTTCAGTTATCCCCAAAAGCTCAAAAATGTTCTCCATCACTATTCTACATGGCTAGTACCTTCATAGAAAAACTGCATGGGTTAACTTATATGATGTACCTCAAAGAGTTCCTGACCCAAGAGGAATGCTACGTTTGCTATCTTTATTATAATTGCAAAGCACTATGTGTATTTTGAAGCTCTGCAGAGAGTGTATTACTATCATGATACTAAATTGTTGTGTATTTTAATACCAAAGAAAAATAAATGGAAAACAAATTCTTAAAACTTATGAGAAAAGAAAGAAGGAGTGCTGGGAAGGAAGGAAGGAAGGAAGGAAGGAGGGAAGGAAGGAAGGAAGCAACAGGAAAGGCAGAAAAGGAGAAGAATGAATCAAATCAAGAGTCTCCATGAACCTCTGGCTGGAGTCTGGAGGACTGATGAATGCCTGCTATTAAGGAACCTTACTCCGCAAGTGAGAAATAGTTAAGTTCCGATTGTGCTGCATGCATGGACTTCTTAGTGAAAACCAAATACTCCAAATGCTGCATCTGTGATGATTAAGAGACTAATACTTCCCAAAAGATAGCCTAATAGGCAAATTCCCATAATGCCCCAATGCTTATACCCTTGTTTTTCATCCTTTCTCTACTCTCCAAGCATAGTGATGTGCCCAACTATTTTTTTCAAAAGAAACTCTGCCAAGTATTAAAGCCACTCCCCTTTTTCAAATTTAAAAAGAAATACATAAATAAACGAAACTATCCTTGTGATTTAATGGAGCAACAGGTTTTCTGCATCCAAACGCCACCACATTGTGATAGGGGCGTTAAAATTCTCCCCAAAAGTTATTCTTAAAAGAAATATAAACATAGATCATTCATTCATTCCTTTGGGTGCTTGCAGGTTTGGTAGCAGAGGCAGGAAGTGATTTGCATGATTTGAGCGTCCTTTTGGGACCACCCAATGCAGACTCTGTACCGTCATCATGAGATTCCAAGGGTGTGGTCACCTTTCATGCCTCAGCATCACGACTGTGATGTTGTAGTGACAGCCACATACCAGGCTGGGTTCCCTGCATAAGGCAGGCTTCTAACTGCTAGGATTTTGCACACCCACCTCCTGCATGTAGTCTCGTATTTCTAGCAAGTGGATGCTCCCAAGGAAGACTCTCCTCAATACTGTTCCACTTCCAACACCCACTTACAGTTAGGGGTTGGTTCTGTCTGTTTCTCCCAGCAGAAGGGTGAATCTTGCAGGGACAGACCTGATTTCTTGAGTCATTTTTTGTGCTCCAGGAAAAGTTTGTCAAACAATGAAGTCATTCAAATTCTTCTTACAAACAAAGAAGCCAAGATCAGGGGAATTAAATGATGTGTCCAGGGGCATTAAAATTCATAGTAGACAAACCATAACAGTTTCTCCTCATCAATAAAAATGAGTTCTTTTCTACTTCTTTTCCTGGGCTTTTTAAGGGTAATTCCCAAAAATGACAATATATGAAAAATTATGAAACATACTCAACAGCCACCACAGTCACCCTCCATCCTTGTCACGTGTTACCTTTTCCTAATTGCTTCCACAGGGTTCCTTTTTGGAAAAATAAGGGAATATTCCAGAAGGAAAAATAATTTATGAAAAGAAATTAATGTTATGAAGTGACTAACAGGTCATGAGTATTGAGGTCTACAGAACAAGAGGCATTTCTATAGTACATACAGAGAGCAAGAGGTTAGGTGCTTCACAAATACTCACCTCCATTACAAACTCACGATCACACACTCATCATTTCATTTTAAACGAGAGAGCACCCAAATAAAGTGATATAAACAGCTCAGGGTTTACACAGCTACTACCTGGTGGGGTGAAGATATGAACGAAGCTTTCCCTGATTTCAAAGACTTTATAGCACCTGCTATCAGTCCTTCTAAGTATACATTTGCCACTATAGCCCTAAAATTCTAACTTCATTTTAAAATCAAAATAAAGCTGAAAACTCAGTGTCTTTCCTATATCTTGCTGTAATTTTCTTTCATAATGGAAATCCTGCTTTGGAATTGCAGACACTTCAGGATTGTTTCCTGGGGTCTTTGAGCTCCACATGGGAGCAGCTGGAAAGACATTTTGGACAATACTCAGCAGTGGCCATAGGCCAATTAGAAACGGGAGCCCATAGGAGTAAAAGATTGAGAAATAGAAAACTAGTTTTACGTGGGATTCCCCTAAGATGAGTACAACTCTGGGTTGGGGGGAGAAAATAAAAGAAAAAAAAGAGGCTCAAGCATGAAAAACAGAAGTTTAATATTAGCAGGAAAAGAACGTGTGAGGTTTAAAAAAAAAAGTGGATGAAAGAACAAACATTTAAAAAGTTGTAACAGAAACAATCTTTGCAACTTGAGAAATTGGCTACAGACTTTGAATTCTCATAACTACAGCAATGCAGCAAAATAAAAGACTACAAACACACAGACATGGATGCTGATTTTGGATGCAATGTTGCTTCTAAGGTGAGTGGCGGTGTGTGTGTGCGTGTGTGTGTGTGTGCGCATGTGTGTGTGTGTGTGTGTGTCCTCTACTAGATTTGTTTACAAGTTGCAGAACGGCAGCCAGCTGGAAATGGACTCTTTGTACCTTCCTGTCTTACTTGGCGATGTTGGCCCTTAACTGTGTAACAAAGAAAGCATCTTCTCAGATTGCCAAGTGGCAGGCCCATCTTTACTATAAAAGCTACACTGGGAGTTTAATCAGCAGGTACTTTGGAGTTAAATTTGAGGGGTCTGCATTAAAATGCATTTGCTCCTGCACAGTCAAGAGATAATAACAGTCTATTTTCTAGGGAAAAAAGCCTGAAAATCAGGCTTCACTGCTGATAGAGGATGTGGGATGTGGACGGAGAAGAGCGGCTCTTTTAACGGAAAGACCCTCTTTGTTGTGTTTGCTCCTGTCGCTAGGATGAGCAATTTTGATGACAACAGAGTCTCTCTAAGCTGTACGTTTAGTTAGAAATTGATCCAGACGCACACTTTGGTTAATCATCTGCTGTGGGCCCAGTGGAAAGCCTGTTGCCACATGGCCAGCAGCTTACAGAGGAGGCAAAATATGTCACAGCAGTAGTCCCCACACAGCCTGGCACCAGCATGTGACACTGAGCAAAAAGCGTTAACTGTGTTGGTTTAAACTTACAAGATTTCTTTTTCTCTTTCCTTACTATTATTTTAAACTGGTTTCAGTGAATCGCTAGGGCTGTGGTCAATGACAAAAAAGTTTTGTGGTTTCATTAATTCTAATAAATATATTTTCCCTTACATCAGAACAGCTCTGAAATTGATGTGTACCTTCAAATTAATAACTTTGAGTCACATCAGCAGTGTAAATGGTTTTTGTTTTTCTTAGGAGTATATATAAGGGCAGCTTAAAACTGATGCTACCTAATTTGATGAAACAAGTAACACTTACTAAGACTATGGACCACTTGTACCAAGGACTCTGATAAACATTTATATGTATCCATTTATTTCACATGACTTTATAAAGTACTATGATCACTTCCTTTGTAGAGAGTAACAAAGTAAAATACAAAGAGGTCCGGTTACTTGTTTGGGGTGAAGAGCTTGAACCAGGGGGCCGGGGATTTAGCTCAGTGGCTTAAGCACCTGCCTGGCAAGTGCAAGGTCATGAGTTCGATCCCTGGTACCAAAAAAAAAAAAAAAAAAAAAAAAAAGAGCTTGAACCAGGTTTGAATTGAGGCGCTGTGACTGCAGCACCTGTGCCCTCGGCCCCTCTCAGTTCCATCCCCTGTTGGCTCCCTGATTAGAAGGCCCCGAGTGCGAGGCAAAGGCTCAGGATCCAACTCGGGAGGCAGAAAGACTGCTGAGTTCTTACGGAAGTGGTTAGTGACTGTTCACCACCACCTCCAAGGTGAGAGCCACTGCAGATTCTGATTTAAAATACTAAATTTAGCCATATGCTTCCCTCAACTTGATTCCTCCAAGCTAGACAGGAAGACGTTGTCATGGCCTTTTATTTGACGAAATCATTCTTTCATTCTATTATATAAATCACCGTAATCATTCAAAATTCAAAATAAAACAGAAATCTCTTATGGCTCACATATCAAAAATACTTAAAAATGGAGGCCTTGCCTGCCACATTCAACTTTTCAAATTCACATAAAAGATAAAACTAGATCTTGGTCACCTACTACTCTATCTTTCAGGAAAATCAGAGAGACCTGGAAAATCCCAGTGCATTCAAAGCTTGGCCCAAAACAAAAACAAAAACAAACAATTCAAAACAAACACAACGTGTGTGTGTGTGTGTTGCTTAGCTTCTTATTGGTGTCTGTATAATGTTCTATAGCGCGTCCACTGTCACGAATTCACATACAAATTATAAACTAGTAAAAGCAGATAGGGCAAGTGGCTGTGCATCACGAGTGCTCAGGTTTACAAAATGTTTACTAATGATGCCTTTGTTCGTGTAATGTGCTCTGACACACACTGCCACTTATCCCAGCAGCATTTTCCTAGGGGAAGAAGAAATGTTTTCTTTTGTGGTCACTGTTTTGATGACACAGAGAAAACAATGTTTACCATTGGGAATGGACATACAATCTTCCAGAGAAAAGCAGTCTTCCTTAGCATGTGGCAAAAAAAAAAACCAAACAAAAAACAAAAAACAAAACAAAACAAAACAGAGCTTTTTCAGGGACAGTCATACAACACAAATTGGTAACTATGATATTTTCACTGAAATCTTTAGTAAGGTCATTTTGATCTAGTTGGAGACTAAGGTTCCTAGGCTCTAAAAGCAAAAATAACAAAAAACAAAGAGTAAATGATTTAGGTAAGTGAAGACGCAGTGAAAAAGAATAGGACTGACTTGGTGCTTCTAGGATAGTAAGTCAATGACCCTGAGGGTACAGTAATTCCTTTCTCATGTTCCTTACCTCTAGGATAAGATTAAGCCACGTGATCTCTGAGGTCTATTCAGTTCCACACATTTAAAAATGTAATCTAAGCAATGCTTTTTCATGTCTCTAGATGTCTCAGCAGTATTTCAAAGGATCTCCTTATTTATTAAGGAAACAGTGTATCTTTTTTCCTTTACTTGTCTCAATAAAGTGTTATGAAGATTTATCTTTACTTAACAAAGTTATAATACACATGATGTAATAAAAAAAAAGGACAGGATGCTGGTATCTGCAATGCTGGTATCTCACATAACAACCTCATTACTGTCAGCACAGACAGGAGATGTGAGAACGCTGCCATAGAGGTAGAAACAAGTCTTAGCACTTTTGGAAGATAAATGCTGGATCACATATAAGCATTGAGATCAAAGATAATCCATTTATACAGACAGTGGCACGGAAATTGGGCTGGGATTTGCAGTAGGAAAGTATAGGTCAAAGGTGTTCTTCAGGTGGGACTTCTATGAACCACGGTTTCTTGTTTCTTTCCAATTGCAGCAAAAAGATTGCTCAGAGAAGCTTTTATATATGGTTTACAGGACAAGAAAGCACGCACTGACAAATCTGAAATCAAATGTTTGACAATTGTCCATGTGTGTGTAACTATCATAGCAGGGAGAATCATGGTTTAAAAAGTAACTTAAAAGGGACTGTCAGAAATTTGGAATAAACTTTGTTGTGGGTTGTTTTAAAAGTGGGTTATTTTCTCAACTAAGACTACAGAATGTGGAAAAGCTAAAATTACATGATGTAGAATTGAGAATTTACTTCAGTATCTCTGTGGGAAACTGTCTTGACAACCAAATGCGACACTAATTTTACATCTTCTCTAACTTTGTAGCATTTTCAGATAGTGACCACTGGGATGCCTGAGTGTTAAGAGACTTGACCAATAGGAACAGGAAAACTCATCTACTCAAGAGCATATTCAATGCATGTCTAGAAAAATGGGATGGGAAGAATGTATATAACTGAGGTTGTTTTCATATCATTTACAGTACAAAGAAGTGTTGCAACAATATGCAGAAGTCAGAACAACTATATTTCTCAAAGTGCTGTTTGTATGTATAGGAGACGAACATACATGTTCCTAAAAAGAACTAGTTGGTGTTCCCCTAATCAATCTTCCTTTCCCCAGGTTCTACTTTTCCCATTTTATACACTGATAGTAGATTAGTGTCCTAGGAAACTGCATGATAAATATAACATACTCTGTATTACACTCATCAGACCATGAAAACACGTTACCACAGAATTATATTTTGTAATTTTTTTGTCAGTATTTATGTTTGTAAATTTCTTGAGAGTAGGAAGAACCTTAATATATATATTTTTTTTACCTTGTTAGGAATATCTACCAGCTTTAACATAAATGAGCAAAATGGGCTCTTTACAACAAAGCCTTTAGTCCTTCCTTTAACCAAGAAGTCCAGGCTTTTAATTGAGTCCCCTTCAATATGTGCACATGTGGACACAAATACACACACTGTGCATCCTGGAGGTTATACACGTACATGCATATTCACACGTACACGCTTTTTATGTGCTGGAGTTTATACATATGTATACATATGCACATATACTATCTAATTTTCAGAGAACACACTTTAGAAAGGAGAAATTTATAGCTACATAATCATGCAAAGGTATAGCCGTACAAAGTATGCAAGGCACAGGTCAAATCTTTCTGGGTTAAATCCCATATCCTTTCCATCATGAAACCACCTCAAACTCACCTTTATATTAGTGAGCATGGCACTGGAAGCTCTTTATGATTCCTGGATCTCCTTATTTGTTCACTTTAATTTCAACCAACTCTCTCATAAATAGTTTGCTTCATCAAAAGTCTACTTAGAACTAACTCTCCACATGTCCTTTTAGTTCAAAAACTTTGCCAGGATATACTGTTAAAATGTAGATTCTAAGTCCATAGATCAAAGGAAGGACCTAAAATTCTGCATTTCCACAAATTACCAAGTGGTGTTGATATGCTGGTTTGCAGTCCCCACCTTGAGAATGAAACTTTCACAGCATCCTTTTCCTGCCTTCTCTGAACCTTCCCTTGACATGTGCTGTTCACCACCCTTCTTGGCTGCACTTACTAACGCTTCTCTTTCGTACCTCTCCAGTTCTCTATCTCATGCTGACATTCATGGTATTCCAGAAACATGCCATTAGCTCTTAGAATTTATTCCGTGGCGTACTTCTGATTATTTTTGTATGTATATATTTGTCTTGGTCAACTAGACATATTAGAAATATTGTTTCTTATATCTTTTCTATTTCTCTTCGCAATCAGCACAGGACTGTTGTTTAGTAGTGCAGTGGATAATTACTGGTTCATCTTCCAAGCTCAGAAGCCCTTTTCCATACACACTTTCCTCTCCCCATCCAGGGTTCTCTGTCATTTGGAATGTGACTAGCAATAACAGTCTAGTCTCGGGCTGGGGATTTAGCTCAGCGGCACAAGTGCTTATCTGGCAAGTGAGAGGTCATGAGTTCGATCCCCGGTACCAAAATATAAAGTCTAGTCTCTTTCTTTAGGGGGCCTAGATGTAAATAAAAATATGATAAATAATCATGCTTTCTGAGTGTGGGTGGGACACACAGCAGCTGGCCTGCAGAGCATAAAGTCTGAAGTCAGCACAGAGAAGCACAGTGATGCCAGCTCCTGGGAAGATGTCAGGAAAATGACACAGTCTTCCAGATCCAGGTGACAGTTCTTAAGCTTTGCCTATACTCTTAGCCCTCGCCCTATGATAAATTAAGAGCTCTTTTGCTTTATCTTAAGAATGTCCTATGGCTGTAGTTCCTTAATCAATCTGAACTACAGTAGACAGGTTCTGTGTGTGTTTAGCTAATTGATGACTGTGATGATTTCTTGCCAATGGAATCTCAAATGCAGCAGTCTATTTGCCAGGAAATGATGAAATGAAGAGCATGTTGTATAATACATTATCCTAAATCAATGGCACTCTTTAATTGAAGTAATCAGAATGCTTTCCTAAAATGTTCTTTTAAAATGGAGGCTTCTAAAAACCATGACTGACATACTGAGCCATCATTTCTGGAGTTGAGATCAGGAATTTGAATTTTAAGTAGGCTTCTAAAATAATGCTGAAGCACTAAAATTTTGTTTAACATGATCTGCACATATTGTTCTGATTTAGTCTAAAGTTTCACCAACTAATACATTGACTTTCACCGCCGTACAAGCTTATGGATGGAGAGGGGCTTACTCTCTGCATTGCAGTAGTCACACTGTAAATTGTGACTACTTAAATTCTAGTAGGAATATTTTAGTCTCACATCAGAAACTGAAAAGCTGAAGTGTTTATAAAGATCTTCAGAGGTGGGGTCACAATGATTTCTCAGGCTCTTCTTTCTAGCTGCCATTGAATCCAGTGATGGGGTCCAATGGCCTTTGTAATAAAGGAGACCTCTTGTATGATCTAATTATACTATGCTATGAGGGTAACTTGCTTTCTCCTAGTTTGATCTCAGGATCAGTAAAAGCAGTTTTCACGCTTTTAACCTCAGTTTTAGTCTTAGAATCAGAGTGACAAATTGGGCGCCATGCATCTTGTGTGGTCCCAGCAAACTTTAATTCACAGTGATTATGCCAAAATAATTAGGTGTTTGAAAATATGAGTCTTCTTTCCTCCATTTTCTTCTCCAAAAACCAATCAAAATGCATGCACATTTATATGGACGTTAATAAGAAAAAAAATCCTTGAAATTGTTGCTCTGAAATATTATACAGAGGCCTTAATTTTATTACCACAAATGAGAACAGCGTTTAAGTATCTCTTTCATGGCTGTGAAGGTACAGTAGAGTCAGTGCCCACTCAGGGAGCTGTAATCACAGGTCATTGTCATGATCAATGGTAAAGACTCAGTGTGGGGAATCATGTCAATGGCTAAGGCTATTGGGGGAGTTGTTAAATGAGAGCCTTGCCAGCATGTAGTTCATAACTATTTCTAAGGAGCACTGTGATCTAATGGCTAAATGAGGGTTATTAGAGAAGCTTTCCATGTAGTGTTTCTTGAGAAATCTCATATTCAAAGGAGACCAGTTATTGCATTTGATATATACATCTGAAATTATTTGGGTAATGCAAATACATATTATTATGAAGGTAGAAAGTTATACTGCTGGTGAGATAACGGCTTAATAAGCAACTGAGTTGTCACATTTTTATCTCATAGTCACAAATAAAGATTTACAGTAGAGCCATGACAAGAATATCACACAGAAAAATCATAATAATATATTCATAAGAATCATAATAACAATAAATGTTGGATTTGGGCTGTAAAAATTCTAGTTGGTGAAAACTGACACTTAACAGTTTTATGTCACCCTAGATGATAGCACTTATCTTCTCTGTTAAAATTAAGTTTGCAAATTCAAGCCTCAAACTATAAACTACAGAAATATTCTCAAGGGTATCACATAATTTTCAAAGACCAACTAAGATCTAGAGGAAGAGGAAGAAAAAAAAAATAAAACTAGAACATTTGAGAAACTAAGACGAACCATAATCCAGTTTTGAATTTCTCAAAACTGAGATGGTTTCCTGAATGCTTTAAACAGAATAAAGTCAGCAATAATTAAAGAACTGGTTTCACTATTGTTTCCTGTTTCAGAAATATCTAGTTTTGGCAAATTCTTGCTTCAAAAATGACACAATATTCAAATATACACACGCACGTATTCACACATACACGTGTAACACAAATACTTCATTTTCGTAACAGAAAGACTTCAAGAATTCAAAAAGAATCTTTAAAGGTCCTGATATTTTAAGATCATATTCAATTCTCTGCTTCTTCAGAAATAGTCAACTTTCTGGAAACCTAATACCACCTTCTAATCTGTGCTAGTATAATTTTATACTAAAAAATAAAATCCTGACTGTGTTCTCATTAATTACAGATTTTTTGAGCCACGTAAAACAAAATTGAGAAATCTTATTTCTGTAATCTCTTTTTCAATGACAATTCCCACCATAAATCAATGTATCTGGCAGCTATATTATGTATTGTGAAGCTCACCAATTCAGAATAATTTATGAACTAAAAGCCAGAATATTAAATCAATCTCATTAAGTAACATTGAACAAACATAAAATAACACCTCTAAAAATGCAGCTAAAATATCAAGAAATGCAACAAACATTTTAAGTTACTGCACATTACCCATCTTTATACCATATTTTGAGTCATTTAAATGAAAAAACAGATGCTAATTTTCAAGAATGTGATCACAAAGAAGAGGCCAGCAACTCCTGAAAGTACTGTCATTATAAGTACTGAAAGTACTCTTAAGTATAAGTACTTAAAGTACTGTCAACGTAGTGAATTACCTCATATTCCTGGGAAAACTTCAAGTTGTCATTTGCTTTCAATCTTTCAATGTGATCGGCAAGTTCCAAGATAGGTATTGGGGGATGGCTAGCCATACCTAGTAAAAAAAGAAAGAAGAAATACATTTGAAAACAAATGAAAGTGATGCAAACTCTTCCAAAATATAGAGGATACTGTAGTTAGAAATGGCCTGAAAATATGTGAGTAGTAAAGATGTTTTAGGTGAGGATGCAGGCAGATAGTTTGGTTACTCAAAGCAGGACATGCTCTGGAGAGGTGGTTTTGTGGCCAAATAGAAAAATCACCAAGCATAATCCCCCAACTAACTCTTCCTAGTATAAAAGAAAATGTTATCGTGGTATGAAACAATGAGGTTATCTAGTGGAGAAAACTGAAAGGCAGGCTTAATGTCAACTTCTGCTTTGAGTAATGACTATAATGTCATCACAAACTCCTTCTCCTGCACTGTGTGAAATGGAAATTGTGTGGAATTTAATGGTATAAAGTGAACTAATAAAACAGACACATAGAAAGGCCTAAAAGAAAAAGAGTAGCAGCTTGATAGGAAACATAAAGTGACTTATGAAAAATCAAGGAAAACTAACTTGAAGAATGAAGGTTACCAGGGTAACCGGAATCACCTGAACCTGCAAGGGAAATGATGGTGTGAATAAAAGAAAAGAGTGAATTTGTTTAAAACAATGAAATGGATATCCTGATGTACTTTCGAAAGGACAGTAAAAATCGTGTCAAGTTTTTGCGGGATCCACCATATGTTGTGGGCTAGATTAACCAATTAAGGTTGCTTTAAGATTTCACAAACCTGTAGGTGACTGACATTCACATGCACACATGGACACAAAAAATGACATGCACCACGGCTCACTGACAATAATCACTGACGACACACCAGACAGCAAACTCAACTTCAAAAATGTTTCCACTAGTAGCAGATTGTAGAGGTTGGGGTTGCAGCCCACTCCTGGACATTTACAAATAGCCACATTAACAACCCTATGGTACTTCCCACCAGGTCCCATCATTCAACCCCTAGTAAACCTACAATCTACTTCAGGTGTAAGCATCTTTGTCCACTAATGAAAAATGAATTCAGGGAAGTGAGCACACAGTGAAAGGACAAGGAAGGGAAAAAGGAGGAAAAGGAAAGGAAAGCAGAGATTGGGCTGACACATCATAGTTCAGTGGGCCAGCTGAAGATGTATTGATTCTATAGACATTGTTAAAAAAATAATCCACTGTTAGTTTTGGTAATTCCTGTGTCTTTCTGTTTTCTCACTTTCCATATGATTTGTATGTTGTTTCATTCTGATTAATTCTGCAAGATAATTATGAGAAAACATTGCTGACTCATATCTTTGAAACACAAATTTCAGCTGGCTAGAGAAATCTGAACTAGCATGCCCCCAGGGAAGCCTCTGAAGTGGAAACATTGAGTGGGAGGAACTCAAACTGGAAGCCATGTTAACCTGCTATCAGGCAACCTTTTGGATGATGTAGACTGCAGAGGAACGACCATCAAGTCCACATGACATGTGATTGCTTTATGGGCATTTCAGAAATTGTGTCATTATTGGACCTCATCAAATGAGTTCCTTTATCTCAAATGCCAGATTATCAATGGTTCTGGTAAAGTAAAGAAAAAGCTATTTTGCTTCTTCAAGACTATCACTTAGCAAGGTGTTGTGAGTGTGTCTGTTTAGTATCAATAGCTGTGAAGTCTGCATCTAATCAGCTGACACTGTAGTGGAAGGCCAATAAAAATGAGGTGGTTAAAAAGAGAAACTCTTTATTGGTGATTTAATATATGTGGACCAAAATTTTGGAGATCTTTCTGAAACTTTTCTGTATAGACGGTAGAATTGAACTAGTTTCCATTCTGTGGAGGAAGTGGGTGGGTGACAGTGACCTGATAATTAAAGTGATCTCATCCAGCTGAGGCTCTCCCCGGTAAAAAGAATGGAAATGCAAAGGCACAGAGACATAAGGCTTATTTGGGAATGGAATGGATGGGTGTAGACATCATTACAGTGCTTTAACAGAGAAAATAATAGAGACAAAGATGTTTAGACCTTTTCGAGCGAATCGTGGGAGAGAGTTATTATCATATATGGACTGAGTGGTGGTTTGGCTAGAGAGGGAGGACACAGAGCCAATCAGGGAGGCGTAGGGGACTGAATTACTGCTCAAAGCTGCAAAAAGTAAAGCCAGTTGGAGATGGGAAAAGTATTAGTATAGCAGCAGTAGAAGACCATAATAAACAAAGACGTGATCAGCATATTTACTTTGGGCATGCACTGGTACATGGTCTGCAAGTATTATTTGGAAGTTTATTACAGAGAAAATCTGTGCTTATTCTTTCTAAATCAGAATATATACCACATGCAGAGATACCATCACAGAGCTAAGTCATTATTTAAGGCTTGCCAGTATGTACCATATTGCATCAAATTTCTAGGAAAAGTAAAAATGGCAGAATGGATGTTTCACTGAAACAGGGGGACTTGTGGGAACTGAATGGCACAGTAAACATAGTCCTGGCCCAGATTACCGCACCTGAGTTTTATGTTTCACTCTGTGAAGAGAGACAAATCTATTATAAATGAGCACCTCAATCTCTCCATCTGTAAAATAAGTACAGAACTGGATAAACTCTGGAGTGACTCTCTTCTTCCTGACTCTCCTACCACACACTGACAGGATTTCTCAATAGAGAACAGACTATTGGATATGACTCATCCATAAAGCTTTTAAAACCTATAGCAACATTTATTGAGGGATGGGGAACATTTTCTTTTTCCAAAACCAAGAAACTATTATGTAGTTGAATTGTCTACCTTTTGAATTAGCTAAGCTTAATGGCAAATTTTAGCGTGTCAAACATGTATACAATACCTTATGTTACATTATATATTTGTAAAGACTGAATGAACATAAAAATTATGCTAAGTAATAAACCTGGAGAAAAACTAATCTGAATCTCCTTAGCTTATATTAGAAAACAATCACAAAAAATTCAAAATAATGTTGTACAATGTTGCAGAAACTTTTCTATTACCCAGTGTTGAGAACAGGATATGATACTATCAAACACATTATATTCTAAATGGAAAAAAAAGGAGACACTACTAAAATAAGTAAGAATACTAAGTTGCTCTTGCTCTCTTTTCAGTCTTTGTCTAGCAACGTGGCCAGCACTCAGAGTGTAGAAATTAATTTATTTTTATGAGAACAGTATTTTCCACACCTGAATCTGAGATCCTTTAAAACTGCTTTTTGTAGGCTGTGTACCGGATTAGTTCAGACTATCTGGATATAGAAGTTAAAAGCTGGTATTTTAAAAATTCAATGAGCAATGGCCTCAGTCCTATGTGTATTTGTGATAGAAACAGATGGTAGCCTGTAACTCCTTTGGTTTCCCATTTAATGACCATAATCAGGATTAGGGGAATGAGATGATCTTTTCCCTGGTAATATGCCTGAATCCTTTGACTCCCCATTACCAAGTGTTAGTTCTTTAGTTATTATTAGCAGCAAAGAACTTGAAGCACTATTAACTGATGAAGACTTGCTAATGCCATGACCTCATCAATTCAAAGTTACAGATGCATGACGCAAGTGCATTTTTTTTAATGGGGATTTTGTACCTGCACATATATATCCCAGTTCTTTTTCTCTCATTTCCTTTCCTTCCTTCCCACACTTCTTTCCCTCCTCATTTACAAAAGCTTTTTTTTCCCCATTTTTTCACTCTTTTCTCTTTTATTTTTTCTTTTGTTTCCCCCTCTCCTTTCTTAGTTTCCCTTCCCATTTCAAAATTTTCTTCCTATTTCACAATATCTATTATATATTTTGGTCCTTCTTTAAACTTTTGGTTTCTCACACCAGAGAAAGAATGTGATATTTATATGTGTCTAATTTATTTCATTTAAGAGTATGGACTCAAGGTACATTCCCTTAGCTAGAAATGTCTTAAGTTTATCCTTCTTGATAACTAAGCAGTACTCTATTTTATAAAAGCCCTTCATATCTTCCTTATCCATTCAGGGGTTGATGGACACTGGGGCTGTTTCCAAGATTTAGCTATTGAAAACTATGCTGCTACAAACACGGTTGTGTATGTATCACTGTGATATGATGCTTTTAACTTTGAGGGAAACATACTCAAAGAAGGGGAATAGCTGTGTCAAATGGAATCTCTAGTTTTATTTTATCTTATTTTATTTTTTTTGAGGCATCACCACACTGATTTCCATAGTGGAAAAAAACAAAAACAAAAACAAAACAAAAAATGATGACTGCTTTTAATACGGCACTTATTTGTGAAGATAATGTCATGGCAGCTTTCTCATAAGAAGGAAAACTGTAACTTATTCTACCATTTTCATTTTATGCAAGAAAATTCTAAAGCCTGGAAAAATTAAATGGCATGTGCATGTTTAGCTTAGACAGGGAATAGTAAAAATGTTTCCATGCTGTTTGGGTATCTCCCTGAAGTATTATTTCTAGAATGGTAGTTTTTATGCTCTAAAGAACAGACACTTCCAATGGCCAATGGAATGGGGCTTGTAGGTATTGCATACTAAACACTGTGACAAAGAAATACACTCACCTTCTTTCCTTGTATCAAGAAGACTTAAAAGGCTCTCTTTGATACAGGTTCAGGAAAGAGAAAAACTTCTTTATGTGGAAGTTAACAATAAGCATGGGATCAATGGCAACTAATGCTCAGTTTCAAAGTCGGAATCATCCTGAGGGCTGTGGTGGGGAGGTCAGGATCTGTGCAGAAGGGAAGCCACTGGGCTCCAGCACTTCCACTGCCAAGTGGCAATGCAAAGCCACCAGTGCTAGACTTGTCAGGTTTCCTCTGGCTCGGGATGTGACACCTCCCAGCTTTTAATGTTGAATCATTTTCTTGAAGCCCAGTGGACTAGATAAAGGCTTCTGTTCAAAGTAACTAACTTTGTACCCATTGGAATTACCATCAAAGAATGCTCAGGAACAGATTGCCTGCTTGTGTAGACAAAGAAATAGCACATAAAGGTGGGTATTTCTTGCACTGGTTCATCCTCTAAGGATTCATTTATCTTTCTTTCTCCATAGCACAAGCCCATTCATTTTATCAATTAGGAAAATGAAGATCAAAGGGGTTAAATGAATTGATAAAGAACATAATTATCTGCAAAGTATGGTTATGCAGGGGATCTGGCCACTGGACTTGTCACTTCTGATTTAGAGCACTTCTCATTATGTCACGCTGTCACTCAAATCATTTGTCTGGAAGAGTGGAGACATGTGCGTAACACTGGGCCAGTGAGACTGGGCCACTGTTAAGGCTTGTGTCCGGATGTCCCCCTAAGGCCTCATAGGGTCACAGGGTTTTTCCAGATGACTGAATCTAGAGTGTGATTGATTCCTAGTGCAATGCTGAGATTAAGGGTACTAGGATTAGGGTTGCGTGATTGCTGGATCCATTGATTTGGATTGGCACTGCCTGATCCAGATAGACAGGATACAATATCAGAGACAGAGGCTTGCCTCTCTTTGGTGCTTTTCTGCCTTTCGCTGCCATGAATTGTTGCCTCTCTGACATGTGCCACTCTGCCTTGGAGCCAGCCGATTACATTTCTACAAACCTCTACAAACTGTGAGCTAAATAAACTTTTCCTCCTTTAACATTTGGTGTCAGGTTTTATGTCTCAACAACAAGAAAAGTAAGTAAAACAGCCATATGTTTAACAACACAAAGATCATAAGCCATCCTCCATTTAGGATGATGTGTTACTATAATAACTTCATTTAGAGTATTTCTCTCTACATACTGGGAGCCAGGACGAGGGCATTTGTATTCAAATCTCCATTTTCTAACTCTTGCCAAAACATTAAGTTTCAAGAAAACATATACTAAAGGTACAAATTCAACATGTTAAAAATAATAGTTGCTATTTGAAAGATGATTTTAAAAAATTTTGCTTCTCTAATGTTCTTACTCTATTTTTTTAAGTTATTCAGAGTATGTTTGAAAAATGTAATAGCCATACAGAAATGTTCAGGAAATCTAGGCTGAATATTCCTAACCTGAAAAATCAATATCTGAAATATTCCCAAATCTGAAAATCTTTGAACCCTCAGAACAGTGTGATTATGGACTAAAGAGAAGGTAATCTGTCCATAAAGTTAAAGGCAACAGCTTTTTCAAAACTGTAAATAACTGATGTAACAGTGATAGAGAGTCTCAGTTCACTACCATACTTTTAACATAATGTGGACACTATTTTGGATACCATAAAATACCAATATGCTACTAGGTTTATAATTTTTCTCACAAACTAATAACAAAGATAACAGGCATATTGATTTATAAGGTATAATTGCTTCTTGGTAAAACAGGAATGACAGTTTCATTTGATCCATGATTGGAATCATCATAAAGTGAAATTTTCTCTACTGGTACTTCCTGAAGTAAACACTGAGTAATGTAATTAAAACCCATTTTCAGTGTAGAATTTCTCAAAATGCAGAACTGAAGCAAACCATGGAATTTAACAATCTGATCCCATGAATCATGGTTTTCAAAGTATGTATAAAAAGGATTCACTTAGGTTGTGTACCCACGTTGCTTATGTAAAAAAAAAATGAAAAAGAACATAAAAAATGGATTTTGGTAGCACTGATCAAATTAATAGCACCAATGCATCAAAGGAAAGGCTCCAGAACTTCCAAAGCTGACTCCATTGCAGCGCAGACATTTCTGCTGCTGATATCACCATTTCTGATCTGGTAACTTTTTACAAGCTTATTTTTATTCTTCACAGGCCCATCAATCACCCACCATCCATATATGCTTTAGGGAAAAACATATTAAGGTCAACTACAGAATGAAAAAGAAGCTTTTATGTAGTGACATGTGATGATGAATTCTTAAATCTCTTTTTCAAAAAGATGTAAGCACAAATAACACAGTTTTGTTTTTGTTTGCAGGTTTGTTCTGGGGACCTGGGTGTGAGTGGGGCAGCAGATCCTGGGAGGCGGCACCTCTAGGCACAGAGCAAGGCAGTGCCTGGCATTTCATGCTTACACTGTCACCTAACTCCATTCTGTCTTACACCTTTCTTTGTACAGGAAAGAAAGCGTGTTTCTCTACAATAGTGAACTTTTAAAATGGCTTTGTTGGGAAGAAGTATAAATATGAACATATATCAATCTTTTATTTGACTTTCTTATATACCATCACCTACTGAAAATATTGTATTTAACTTCATCATAAATATGATATATAGAAACAGGCCATGGGCCAGAGAAATTAAATCTCCTCTACAGGATTTCCACAGCATTTAAAAATATATGTAATATGTTTCTCCCCTAAAATCATGTCTATGAAAGGTCCCTGCAAGGTGTCTAGCCTGCAGAAATAGGAACAGTGGTGTGCACGATGAGGTCCTTCTACTGGTTGTTGCAGGACCAGCTGCAACAGCAAAGTATGGCAAGTCGTGGTCATTACTGAGGAGCAATCAGTGCATTCTGAAATCTATAGGACAGAATACTAGTAATTCCACCAACCATCTAAAAGGAGGTAAAATCCAGAAGAATAGTTTGGGAAAATCCAGTTTTATATGGTCGTCTAACCCAGAAAACTGTGCAACTATCCACAAACTGTAGATTTTATCACTTCAGGACTATCTACATCTAGGAGGATACGTATGAATACAGCTGCATATGGTATTTATTTCTGTGTTTGGACGTCCCCCAAAAGCTCATGTGGTCATGGGTGTGGGCAGCTGTTTGCAATTGGGTTGTTGTCTAGAGCTGGGATTGGTGGTGTGAGGGCTGCACTCACCAGGAGTGGGTAGCCAGCATACAATATAAGGGAGGGAAGAGGTGTGCTTTCCCTTTCTTCGCTCTTGTGGCCTTTGGTACCTGCTGCCGCCATGATGGTTGCCCCTGCACCATGCCATCCTGCCTTGCAGCCAGCTAAGTATGGACTGAATCCTTCAAAACCTGTACACTAAATAAACCTTTCCTTCATTGTGGGTATCAGGTACTTTGTCGTAGCAATGAGAGAAAAGTAACCAAGACAGATACTAATCTATATACTTGGGTCTCCATTTTGATTTTGTGAAGTTTTCGGTGACACTAGCAATGCTTCTCCAATTAACTCATCCACTGGGGTTATGACTGATCCTCTATACTGACAACTGTTGACTCATTCATTTAAACCATTATTCTCTTGGGAGATAAGACAAGCTTAGATTATCTCAATAGCTTGACTGTATCCTGCTGTTTGACTCTTGGTGAGACAGGTCCACATTCCTGGGCCATGTCCTCAGCAGAGGCACTTGCAATTGTGAAAGCTGGAGTTTTCTGACCTGGTTGGATGCTGGAGTACAGCGTTTAGCTTAGAGGAATTTAATTCTTACCCAGAATTTCGCAGTTGTGCAAAGAATATTTCTCCCACATCCCCAACCACATAAATTTAGATGGTTACACTAAAAACAGCAGGTGCCTCTGCTTTCTTTTTGTGTTTTAGCTGAAAAACAATGGACAGCTCTATTCCTGACCAAAATGTGCTTGTGGTACTGGTAAGCTGTAAGAATATTATCATAGGACATTCAGAACATTAGCCAAATTGAGAAAAAAGATCTGATTCCCTAAACATACACACTCAATGAAGAATAAATAACTTAGAGTAAATGAATCTTACATTCACATTTTTTAAGGAAAGTAAAATTTATGCAATCAGTGAACTAAGCAGTGTGCTTCCTTTGGCATCTGAAAGGTTGGCTGCACTTCAAGTGGCAATGTTTGTTTGGAATTTTATCATTCACAACAGACGCATCAAGAATGGGAATCAATTTGCTTTCACTGGCAAGTTCTCTTTGGATGCTGGTATATAAATCACAAGTTTCTTACTTCATCAAGAGACTACGTGAATACATGGAATATTAAGTCCCCATTTATGCATAGCATTATTAAATATTCTCAGATGTTACGATGTTTGGGGATAAGTAACTATATAGTCATAGATCTGACATATATAAAATATTTCACACAGTGAAATATAAATAATTCAAAAAAAATTAAGTAGAATCAAAGCACCAAGTATATAGCACCTGAAAAAAGGATCACTTTGTTTTAGCACTCAAGAAAACCTTTGTTTCTTTGGGAATAAGAAGAAAAAATTAGAGAAAGGTTACTTGGTTAACAATCCCACCTTCTGCTTTTATCCTAGTGGCAAATAATTAAGGCAATTCACAGTCACTGGCTGGAATCCATGCTAGGTGAAGCAAATGGTCACATCTCTGTGAATTTCACATTAACAGCTGAGTTTATTTCCTTTGTGAACTGGTCAAATTTTCAGGACAGCAGGCCACACCATAGGGCCTGGGAGGAAAAGTGAGGACTTCAACAAATCAAGCTTAAGTGGATCGCTCATCACAGCTAAAGAGCAAAACACTGTTTCCCGGTGTGCGGTTGTGTTGGGAGCTTAGGCAATTTCTCCTTTTCTATTCTCTACCTCTGCTATGACCCTTTTCTCCTATTTTATTCATTAGTCCACTTTATTCATTAGTCCACTTTATTCCATTACCCATTTGGTGATAAGGAGCTAAATGGTGCCTTCTTACATATATCTATCCCCATTTTAATTCTGTAAAATCATCAGTGGTTTTAGTGATCACTAGTCATGAGTGCCACTTTGATTATAACATTCATTGTCTTTTCCAGTGATTTATTTTAATTTAACATGTTCTCTCTATAAATGGACCTAGTATTCCCATGTACATTAGAAAAAGAAATTCTTAACAAAATTACTGGGTTTTCCATATTTGAAAAATTACCCATAAAAATGAGAAGTACTGGAAGACAGAAATCCCTTGGAAAAGTCATTCCTATTAAGTTGCTAACATTCACTTTTGTTGTGTTAACCATTTTTTCCACATAGCTCCATCCATGCGTCCCATTTATGCCTGAAGCTGTGTCTGTTGTTACTACAGGAGATGAAGTGCTGCAGTTCGATTGACTTTTTTGGAGCTGCGTTTCCTTCCCACTCATCTCCTTGACTGTGTTTCTGCTTGGCTGGAAGACCAAGCTTCCAACACAGACTGCTTCATACAGAAGCACTGCAGTGCAGCCCAAGCAGGGGCTACTGAAACACACGATCACCTTCTCTATTTCTCAAATGTGGTGAGGCAGGTGATGAGGCAAGGATGGCCAAGAATCATACTGAACATAATTGCTTTGGAATTTTGGTTTTTCACATGAAAAGTACATGAATTTCCAGGGCCATTAATAAGAAGTTGGCTTTAGCTTGAATTAGTCAGTATTATTTGAAAGCACAGTAAACTAGCCAGATTTACTACATTAGGTTACTTTGTATTAAGGTGCTCAAAGGAGCATTGAGAAGGTCGTGCACCCCGGAGGGTCCAGGAACAGCAGTGATTCCAGAGAATGACGTGAACTTGTTCACTTTTCACATACGAGTTTATGGGATTCTTTTTTAGCCCTTAAAAATGTATATAAAGATACATGGATACCTGAAAATTTATTCTATGTTTTATACTTATGAAGTTAATTGTGCTTTCTGAAACACAATTTTTAAAGATCTAACATCATTTAAATTGGAATTTTTTAAAAATCCACAATCATGATTGCGCAGTGCAGCCACTTTGAAAGTGCATTTCATTCAGTTCAATACTTGTCGCCATGACAAATGTATCTGAAAAAGTGACAATATGCTAAATACAATAAATTATGTATTTCAATTATAAGCAATTCACTGAAAATGGACAGTTTAATAAATCTACAGTATACTGTACAGGGAATTGGAACATCCATTTAACACTAAAGAAACTTGCCAAAAACTTGAGATACAAAACTACAAGCAAATTTCTATCTGAAAGATTTCTTATAGCAGCTGTTTATTATGTTCATTATCATAAGTTATTAAGGTAGTGTCACTCAGCTGTGTAATTTTACCTTCACTTATCATTTGTTACTTGCTCTTGCTTGGTATAAACAAACTTTGGTTAAAAGAAAGCAAAAGACATTCAGACTTGGAGTATTGATATGATGCAAAATCCCCTTAGGAAGTATAGTGCTTTTCCTCCATGGAAGCACTTAATGTTCTTTAAGAAAAATACATTTTTGTTTTGTTTTGTTTTGTTTTGTTTTTGTATCTTTTCAAGTGTCTCCCCAGTAAGAAATCTGAACTGGTGACATACAATATAAGTAATATTCTAAAATGTGATTCTGCATTTTTCTCCTTTTCTTTCTTCCCTTCCTTCCTCTGTCTTTTCTTTCTTCCCTCCATTCTTTTTCAAAATTTCAGAGCAGCACAAACAGAAACAAGTAAGGAAATACAGAATAAAGCTATGCTTTCCCAATGGGATGAATGATGTGTACATTCATCCTTCTATTCACGCATTCACTTTACGAGGAAGTAAAATCTCTCCAAATTGAGGTCTCTGAAAATAATAAGCTGTGTTAAGTCCATAAAAATGGCAAATATTTTCACAAAGACAATAATTCTTCCAAACTTTGCTACCCCATCTTAGATTTGTACAACAAACTTAATTTTCTTCCAGACTTATGCTTGGGTGAGCCTCGACAATATTGAAATAAAACAACGGGATGAAAAACATGATTCAAAACAAGCCGATCTATTCATCTCTTAAGACAGTATCACCTGGGCCATTAAACTGGGAGAGAAGGCTGCATTAGGGACAAATGGTTCATGCATCTTACCTGGTGTTTGAAAGTTAAGGCGCCTCAGTTCTACTGGGTCTGTTGGATGGTGTGAGGGAACCTCCTTACTGTTCGGTATACTGCTTTTTCTAGACTCAGACTCTGCCCTCTTCCTACGGAGAGAAAATGAAAATTTAAGAAATGAAACACATGTAAACAACTAAAACATACTTTTAAAAAACAGTCATCATCTTCAGCCCTCAAGTGTTCAGTTTCACAACTTTTTAATCACTTAAGTTTATGATTTTGTGCAGGGTGGTTTTCCTCTCAGTCTACAGTAGTTCTTCTGGTCTAACATTTTTATGTAAGTAGATGACTTTAATGTCTTCCTTCAGTTTTTAGTTTAAATAATTCAATATTTTTGTCTTTTGGTTCTAAAGGGGTGTTGGTAAGATGTGCAAAAACTGTTCAGTAACTGTCTCTTATCTACTCTTTCTACTTGCGAAAAATAAGATAGTGTGTTTCTAGTCACTGATTCTAACATTGTTGTTATTAAAGAGATTACTTAGCCTCAAGCCAAAAGGCTATTTCTGTGCCTTTCCTCTTTTTAAGAATATGTGACTGATGACTATAAAATGGAGATACACTGAATTTTCCCATGAGACAAATAATACTTCTAAAATATTAAGCTATCCTAATACCTACAAGGAAAATTGGGGCCACACAAGACCAACATTTCATTTCTCTTTCAAATTGGAAGGAAAAAAATGTGTGTGTTTTATGGTGGTGTTAAGAATTTGTGGTTAATAGTTTGTTAATAAAAGTCAATCACAGAACAATCAGAGAAAAACTAATTTCTCCCTACGGGTGGTCCAACTTTCCTGATGATTATTCAGTGTACCATTAATGGTGTCTTGTTATAAATATGATTTTTTATAGAATTCATATTATCATGTTTTTAATATGCTTCATTAAATCCACATGCTTAAACTATCATAATGTAATCTGACTAATTTTTTAAGTAAAAAATATCATGAGATTTCTTTGTCTTTCTGTTTTTCTTCCAAACAACTATCTTCATGTAGGCTGAATAAGGTAAAACACCTCTTTTAACAAATGGAATCCTTGATATTATTAGTACATGTTTGCAGTATATAATGATTACATTTATCATGGGAAGCTGGCCAACTTGTCACATCTACATTTTTTTGTCCACCGTCCCCATTCCTTCCTACTCCTTCAATCTCTTGGTTCTCTTTCCATTTGCAAAAGCTCTATTTCCACTTTTTATGTCACTTGTTTTTATTCCATTTTTCTCCCCACTTTCTTCCCTCCCTCAATTTCTTGATCCCTCCCCATTTGGGAAAGATCTCCCTACTTCCTATTGTCTATCTTTTATCTCACTCTTTATTTATATTTTGGGGTTTTCATGTAAGGAAAAACAATATTTAAGCTTGTGTACTTGATTTATTTCACTTACTAAGTCATTGATGTGTATCCAATTATCTAAAATGGCTAGAGCTTTTCCCTCTGCAGAATAGTACTCCACTGTCTACAAGGATATCACATTTTCATTACCCACTCATATCTTGATAGACAGGTAGCCATTTCCAAGACTGAGCTATTATAAAGTGTGCTTCTATAAATATGGGATGCATGTATCAATGTAACATGATGATTTTAACCCTTGTGGGCAGATACCTAGAAGGGGAATAGCTGTGTTAAATAGAATTTGTAGGTTTAGTTTTTTGAAGAATATCCATTCTTATTTACATAAGGTTTGTACTAGTTTATACTCTCACCAACAATATAGATGGGTTTCTCCCTCACTCCCAGTGTCACAAGCGTTTATAGTTTTCTTTTTTTTTAATGGAAAAAAGGTAAAATTTCATAACAAGATAATAAGAGAATAACAATAGTTAATATATTACATGTTACTTTTAGAGTAGTTGATCCAGATACTGGATATGGGCATATACATTTCTCCAACTGACATTAGCACAAACCTTCCTTTTTAATGAAGACAAGTTAATAGTAAAACTGACTTGCATTGTTTCCATTTTCCCAGCTGTCCTTTCCCCTGCTGTCCTTTCCCCTTTCACCCATTCTAGTTCCTCTTTCCTTTTGAACAATTTCTTCAACTTCACCATATCTCTTGCATATTTTATACTTTATTTATTCTTTCAGTGTCTCACACCAGGGCGCCAATATGATGTTTACACATGTGAGTCTGATTTATTGCCCTTATGAGTATAGTCTCAAGTTGCCTCCACTTACCTATAAAAGTCTCAAGTCTATCCTTCTTTATGGCAGAACAGTACCCCATTATATAAAAATATCACAACTTTTTTATCCATTCCTTGGTTGATGGACATCTGGGTTGTTTCCAAGACTTAGCTATTATAAATTGTGCTGCTATAAACATGGGTACATATATTTCTCTGTGGTAAGATGTTTTTAATTCTTCTGGGAAGAGACCCAGAAGGGGAATAGTTGGATGGAATGGGACATCTAGTGCTAGTTTTCTTAGGAACGCCACACTGATTTCCACAGTAGCTGTACCAGTACACACTCCCACCAACAGTGGAGAAGGGCTCCCTTTTCACCACAGCCCTGCCAGATTTAATGGTGATTGCCACTCTTTATGGGGTGAAATGGAATCTCAGAATTATGCATCTCTCAAATCACCAGAGATGTTGAACATCTTTTCATATATTTGTTTGCCACTTTTCTTCTTCATCTGAGAAGGGTGTATTATCTCAGATGGCCATTTTTGGATTGGGTCTTTGAATTTGGGGAGGATCTGATTTTTTTTCAATTCTTCATGTGCTGTAGATGTAAATCCTTTAACTGAGGGACAACTGGTTAAACTTGTTTTCACATTCTGTGGATTTTCATTTCACACTGTTGGTGATTTACTTGGCTGTGCAGAAGCTTTTTAGTAAGATGAGATCTCAGTTGTTGATTCTTTGAAGTATTTCCAATGCAGTCTGAGTTTTGTTCATGAACTCTCTACTTACACCTATGTCTTCAGGATTTCTATCTGCTTTCTCTTCCAGTACATTTAGTGTTTCTGTTTTAATTATTTAGATCTTTGATCCATTTTGACTTTAGTGGGCCAGTTTTCCAGCACCATATATTAAAAAGGTTATCTTTTCCACCATTAACATGTTACGCCCATTTGTCAAAAATAAGGTGGCTGAGTGTGTTTGTAGCTGTACTTAGATCTTCTAATTTGTAATCACTGGTCCTCAGGTCCATTTGGTTGCCAGTACCATGCTCATTTTATTACAGTAGTTTTATATAATTTCAAGTCAGGGATTATGACGTCCTCTGGCTTGTCTTTGTTGCCCAGGATTGTCTTTGCTATTTGAGGTCTCCTTTGGTTCCAAATGAATTTTAGGAATGTTTTCTATAATTCTGTGAGGTACGCTATTGGTATTTTTATTGATATTGAATTAAATCTGTATAATAATTTTAGGAGTATGGCCATTTTTACTATGCTGGTTCTTGCTATCCATGAATAAGGGCTATCTTTCCATTTTCTGATATCCTCTTCAATCACCTTTTTCAGAGTACTGTAATTTATATATATATATAACTTTATATAAAAGTTTTATATATATATAAAACTTTTACTAACTTTGTTAGATTGATTTCTAAGTATTTCATTTTTTATTTTGAATGCTACTGTGAAGGATGTGGCCTAATTTCTCTTTCAGTGAGTTTGTTGCTTGGATATAGACACTATAGATTTTTCAGTGTTGAATTTGTATCCAGCTATGCTACTGAATTTGAATATTAAGTCTAAAAGTCTTTTGTTTGAGTTTTTGTTTGAGTTTGAGTTTTTGAGTAGTGTTTCCAGGACTATATTCAGCTGGAGTAGTGATAGAGCACATCTTTGCCTTGTTCCTGATTTGAAGAGTGAAAGCTTTCAATTTTTGTTCATTTAGTATGATGCTGGTTGTTGGTTTGTCATAGATTGCTTTTTTTCAGATTAAGACCATCTATTCTGATTTTCTGTAGGATTTTTTTTATCGTGAATGAGTGTAGAATTTTTCGAAAGCTTTTTCTGCATCTATTGAGATGATGTGATTTTTTACTGTGGCTCTTTGATATCATATATTACATTTATTGATTTGCATATGTTGAACCATCCTTGCATTCATGGAATGAATACCACTCAGACATGGTAGATAAACATCTTTATGATTTGTTGCATTCTGTTTGCCAGTATCCTATTGAGAATTTTTGCATCTATATTCACTGGAGAGATTGTCCTATAGTTATTTTTGGTTGGGTCTTCTCTGGCTTGGTATTACGGTAATACTGGTTTCCAGGAATGAATTAAGGAGTATTGCATTCCTTTCAATTTCTTTAAAGAGTTTGAGGAGTATCAACATTAAATCTTCTCTAAATTTCTTGAAGAATTCAGCAGTGAATCCATTAGGACATTGGCCTTTCTTTTTTTGATAAGTTTTTAACTACATTTTCAATTTCATTGACTGATATTGGGTTATTCAGAATTTTTATATCTTCTTGATTCAGCTTTGGTAATTCATACATATCTAGGAATCTTTCCATTTCTTCTGTGTTTTTCATCTTAGAGTAAAGATTTTCAAAGCAAGTAGTGATGATCTTCTGAATTTCCACAAGATCTGTAGTGATTTCACCCTTTTCATTGCTCAATGTATGAATTTGAGTCTCCACTAATTTTGAAAGATAATTTTGTAGGGTACATCAATCTGGGTTGTAGGTTGTTTTCTTTCAGGACTTGAAATACTTCATTCTAAGATTTTGACTTCAGGATTGTGTTGAGAAGTCTGCAATGCTTCTGATGGGCTTTCCTTATAAGTGGTCTGTTTTTCTCTAACAGCTTTTAATATTCTGTTCTTGTGCTGAATTTTTGTGATCTTGATTATTGTATGTCTGGGTGTGGATTTATTTTGGCTTTGGTTAATCCAATTTCTGTAGTCCTCACTTATCTGTATGTTAGTTTCTCTTCCCATGTTTGTGAAATTTTGTTATTATTTCTATAATTTTTATGTCATTCAAGTTGATGCCTTTTTTTCTTTGATACCAGTCTTTTTTTTTTCTTTGCATTGTCTTACAGCTGTTGAATTGTTATTTCTTTAATCTTTTTTATTTTCAAGAGAGTTTTCCTTTCGTGATGACTAGCTGTGATCCTGTCTTGAAGGTCTGAGAGTCTATCTTCAGTTTTGTTCAAGTTATATTGACAGTTTTAAATGGAATTTTTAATTTCCTGGATATCTGTTTGAATCAATTTCAAGCATTCTATTTCTTTCCTATTTGATCATTTATGTTTTCCATTCTTTTCTTATCATTTTTTAAAACCTATACTCCACATTTGCTTAGCAATTTCTTTATAAATATTGACATTTCTTTTTTTTTAACGTGAAAGATTATTTCTGATCTGATTTCCTCTATAGCCTCAGGGATTTGTTTTTTTACTTCGGTTGCTATCATTTCAGAAATTTCAGGTGAATGTTTTCCGTTTTTCTCTAGCTCCACATTATTAGACTTGCTCTAGGTGGGCTGGAGTTCTTAGATTGCATTTTACTTCTGTGTCCTGTCATTTTCTTTTTCAAACTTTTTCTGTTTGCTGTGTTGACCCTTGTAGGTTTTTGTAGCAGGTAGCTGTAACACTAATAATACCTCTCTAGGAAAAGTCTGTTCTTTAGGGATGTCTTCTGTGTGTAGGAGGTTCTTAGTTTGTGTCTTTCCCAAGATCCTATCTTTCCAATTAATTAAGAGTGGCATGTTGGTATCTTTTTGGTTCAGTCCCCTGTCCTTTGGTGTTTGGCCATGTTGAGGTTATTACCCCAGAGCTTCCCAGTATCGTTACAGAAGGGAGAACAACTGATTACAACAGATATGACACACTAGCATAAAGAGCATAGTTATCAATAACAACAGCATCAAGCGTAGTTTAGAATCTGACAAAATGTGGTATTTTGTATCTTAAACAATGTGAGAAAAATCTACATTTATATAACAAACCTGGTAGTACATTAAGAGCTTCTATGCAATATGTTTCCCCTTGGTAGAGTAGTTTTATCCTGTGATGGGGAAATTTAAGGAGGATAGTGGAAAAAACACATATAACTAAAAAGGAACTAGAAGAAAGGATAGAAAACAGAGGATGATCATGCAAGCTTTGGTAAGCTAGAGAAGAGGACAGAAAAGGAAGAATGACGGAGTAAGCAAGGGATTATCTGAGGTTTGTCTCTAGGTTTGGGGAATGGGGCTAGTTTTCTGTGGCTGGATTTCTCTCCAGCCATTTATAAAAGAGTGGGAAAAAAAGAACAAAAGATAAATAAAAGGTAGAAAAAAGGAAAAGATAAAAACAAAAATAAAATAAAAAAGAAAGAAATGGGGTGGCCTCACCCGCCTGCTTCTATTCCATGTGTCTTTGTCCTCAAGCAAATGCTGTGTCACCTAAGTCACCACCTGTTGGCTGTACTGTTCATCTCACTTTGGAGTTTTCCATCTCATTAGTCTTACCTGTTCATTTACTGCTTATCATGTGCACCCTGGTCGGGGTGGTACTGTGTGACCTGCTTTCCCTTGGTGGCCTGGTCTCTCTGATGTAGGAGGGGAAGAACCAAGCACCTGAATTTTTCCTGCCAACCAGTTTCCAGATCTGTGATGCAGTGGGGAGGAGCCAGCCTGATTTCTTGATGACACATTAACTACCCTTTCTGGAATAAATTGGTATTTCAGTGTTGTTTTAAATTATATTTTTCTAATGGCAAGAAATGTTGAATTTTTTTTCATATTTATTGGCTCTTTGTAATTCTTCTGAGAAGTGTCTATTCATTTCAGTTGACCATTTTTTGATTGGATCTTTTATTGTGTGTGGGGGGTCTTTCTTACGTATTTATTAACTTCTTTATTGTAGATGTTAGTCTTCTATATGAGAATCACTGAAAAATCTTTTCCCATTCTGGAGGTTGTATCTTCATTTTGTTGGTTGTTTCCTTGCTGTGCAGGTTTTTTCTTAATTTAATACGATCCCATTTGTTAATTCTCAGCACCAATTATTTTGCCATTGGGGCTCTGTTCATGAAGCCCTTGCTTATGCTTGATTTCCAGAGTTTTACTTATTTTATCTTCCAGCAGATTGTTTCTGTTTTAGCATTTCTATTTTTTATTCATTCTGCTTTTAACATAGTATATGGTGAAAGATGTAGGTCAGGAATAAGTCTTCTACAACTGGATATCCAATTTTCCTAACACCATTTATTAAATAGCCAATCTCTCCTACAGGTGTATTTTGGTCTCTTTGTCAAAAAGCAAATAGGTACATGTGTCTGGAGTTGTTTCTCCTTCCTCTGTTCTGTTCCATTGATCCATGTGTCTCTTTTTGTGCCAGTACCTTGCTGTTTTTATCACTGTTGCTTTGGGATATAACTTCAAATCTGAGACTGTGATGCACCCTACTTTGCTTTTGTTACCCAGGATAGTTTTATCCTATTCTGGGTCCATATGAATTTTAGGATTATTTTCTCTAGTGCTGTGAGAATGCTACTGGTATTTTGATTGACACTGTGTTAAATCTGTATGTAAGTTTTGGAAGTATGGCCATTTTGACAGTATCTGTTCTGCCTATCCAGGAAGAGGATACACATTTCCATTTTTCTCTGTGCTCTTCAATTTCCATTTCAGAATGATGTAATTTTGGTTGTAGAGGTCATTCACTTCCTTGGTTAGGTTGATTCCTATTTTTTTATATTACTGTGAATGGCATTGTTTTCATAATTTCTTTCTCACTGAGTAATGATAGTGAGTTGTGTGCACTGATTTTTTTTATCCTACTATACTGCTCAATTCAGTTAATTCTAAGAGTCTCTTGGTAGAAATTTTTGAGTCTTATATGTAGAGGCTCATGTCATATGCAAATAATGATAGTTTGACCTCAACCTTTCGTACCCATGTCTCTTTTATTTTTTTCTCTTGCCTGATTGCTCCGGTCAATGTTTTGAGGACTGTGTAGAACAGGAGTGGGGGTAGTGGACCTTCTTATGCTCCTGATTTTAGAGCAAAAGCCTTTTGCTTTTCCCCATTTAATATTATGTTGTCAGTGGGATGTATATAAATGGCTTTTATCAGATTTAGATAAGGTCCTTTTTTACTTATGTTCCTTAGAGTTTCATTCATGAATGCACATTGAATTTTATCAAAGGATTTATACAAGTTATGCATTTTTCCATATACTGATTCTAGCAGCCTCCATATCGGAGTCATAACCCTACCATCTTACCTTACTCAAATCGAAGGTATTCTTGTTTTTGGACAGGGACTGATGCAAAGTGCTTAGGTTCATCTTTCCCATCCCTGCCCCTGAATGTGAGTGCATGACAGTGGTACAGCTCATTACTTTTGCAGTGGCAATGGGCTTTCAATCAATGCCAACCAGGTCATTCTATAGTTAGCTGGAGGGCTCCTATTAAATAGGCTTTCTTTCCATCTCTGCTCATCTGTATAAAATAAAACTAACCAGGGGATGAAGGGAAGATTGATGTGAAAGAGCTGTGCACTTGATTTGCTCAGGCGCAGTGCCTTTGGCAAAACATCCTCACTGAAATGAATTTTGTTGGTTAAGTCCCGTTAGACACCTTGCTTTCGAAGTATATAGCTCAGATTAACCTGTCTCAGGCTTCCCTTTGCTTCCTAAAGATGCCAGGTACAGCCCTAGACAGAACGTACTGCCAAGCCATACTACCTATCAGAGAGATGATTTTGAGCGATGATTTTGAAACATGCCAAAGGTACTGGCAGCTCCAGTCATATGGAGTAAAATATGAAAAGGCAAGGAAAAGAAAAGATGGAGTTCTGGTGAGGAAGAGATGAGAAGGAAAAGAGGTGGGTGGCTCAAAAGAGCACATGAAAGAAAGACATGATGATCATTTCAGAGTAGAAAATATCACTGCATTCATGCTATGGCTATTTCCCCACAGCACTGTGAGATCCATTTTACCCCGAAGAGGCAAAATTGAAATGGGCAAATGAAATGTCACCAAGTGCAGCCAGTCAATCAATCTCGTATGAAACTACAGTTGGTGTTCTCACTTGGAATATTACCAGTGGCCCTGCTCAGGTTCTGGTTCTTTCACAAAAGTAGGTACAGATTCAATTCTTTACCGATATGCCAGATTCACTTATTAAAAGTTCGGTTTTTCTCCTTTTTTAAACTATCATCTTTCAGGAATATGAAAACCAGAATTAGAACTACCTGGGTAAGAAAACTATTTTCTTTCAGGTATTGGGGATCAATCTCTTTATCATCTCTTCCTAGAGGCCAGACTGAACGACACTGAGTAGGAGGGCTAGAAAACAGCACTTGCTAAAGAAATACAATGCATTTCCCTTAAACCATTTTCCCTTGGAAAGTGTATCTTATTGTAAAGATACGCCTCTCAAAACAATCAGAGTATGAGACTAAAATTAAATATAATTCATTCTTATAATGGACTAGGAGTGGATTTAATTAAATAACTTCTCCCTCACTCTATTGGTTCCAATGAAATAACCTCCAAGATCTTGAACTTTTAAAATCCTGGCCAGCCAGGAAATCCAGCACCTTCCCTCCACTCTCCTTAGTTTTGTTTTTATGATCACAATATGGATCATTTTTATTGGTGTTTTGAGACAAGTTATCACTATATAGTCCAGGCTGGCCTTGAACTTAAGGCAATCCTTCTGCCTCAGCCTACTGAATGCTGGGATTACAGGCATGCACATCTGCATATACTCTTACCTCATTATTTTTAAATATTTATATACTAGAATTATATTTTTCCAACCCAAAATATTTATTTATTCATTTTTGGTCCTGGGAATCAAACTCATGACCTTGTACTTAAAAGACAAGACAGGCCCAAGAAGACTATCTAACAAAGATGTCAATTCGGGTTCATTAACAAAGATGAAGAATTCGGGTTCATTGGTATTAATGGTAAAGACATTTAAAAACTGAATTCACTAGCTAAAATATTAAAAAGCATATCATGTTGTAAATGAAATTCAACAAAAATGCATGTTGTAACATTTTCTTGATAAACTTTTACAGGTCCTATCATTCTCAGAAAAAACAAATATTAACTGGAAAAAGATTCCATATTTTTGCCTTGCTACTGTTTCCTATTAGATGATAAAACCATGATACAACTTTGATTCTTATTGTGAGAAGTACAGTATCTTCCAGGCATAGGGACCACGTGACAACAGGAAGAGAAAGATCACGTGGCATTTCAGATACCACAGTAACTGCTAATAATGTACAACTGTTTGAGATGTGAATAGTGTACAGCAAATTGCTACTACTCTGTCATTCAAGGTGTGTTTCATTTCCAATTATCCCTGCCTTCATATTTGGGGGGGGGTTAAGAACAAAGGGAGTTTTTGTGGACGATTATATTTATTATCTGGTGGCAGTGACAGTTGGACATCAGGGAACAAGCTTTTGAGAGAAATATGTATTTATTTGAAATTTCTACTGTTAGTATTCAAAGAAAGTACTTTAAATACTTTACAGTTTTGATGCCATGCAGAATGTGATCTCAGATCTTGGAATGCCATTATTGGACATGTGTTAACTACAAATACCGTTAGGAATTCCTTTGCTTATAAAATAGAGGATTAGAAGATGATGGAGTCATTTTGACCCAATTGTCTCATCTTAACCCAATGAGAAGGCAGTGATTGTGCTGTAAAATGTGGACAAGGTTGCAACATACAAGTTATATCTATAAGTACATTAATTGAGTCCAAAGTGTTTAAGATATTTCAAGCAGAATATAATTTACCTCTTGTGTGTATATAAGCTGGATTAATGGTAACTAGTGATGTACACAAAATCAAATCCTCTCAGAGATTCCAAGATGCCTGTTATTGAATGTGTGGCCTTATGGTCAGTGTAAAATAATTCTGGAGATTACAGTATATAGCAGCTCTCAACCTTGCATGTGCATGAGACTCCCACAGCACAGGGCTGGCTAAACAGCCTGTGGGTCATACATCTTGGATTTCTGATTGTGTCGGTCTCAGGTGGAGCCTACCTATTTGTATTTCTATGAAGTTGCAGGGATGCTGATGCCACTGCTGTTGGTTTAGTGACCCCTCACTGAGGTTCCTTGGGATCTAGGGGCAGAGGATTTCTGGGATCTTTCTCTTAATCATGAATTTTTATGTGCATTTGTGTATATCCATATATATTTATGTTTATAGATATATGTAAGTATATGCATTTATATATATTAAAAGCTAGAAATTAATTTGGAGTAACAACTCAATTATTATACAGTCTATCTTAGCTATTATTATTATTATTATTATTATTATTATTTATGGCTGAAAAACATGGCTAATAATTCTGGATTAGGAAAGAATTTTCACTAAAGCAATAACATCAATATCTATGGGCTGTGAAAATGCTAGTATTTCTATATTAAGAAGTGATCTATGATCAAATTTGAAAAGATGCATAAAAACAAACAAAATGAAAGGCTTATGGGACACCTCACATTTCTGCTCTGCGGAGAACATTAACACACACAAATGTTCATTTGACCTTGCCCACAAAATCCCAAAGACTAGTTTTATGACCTTCCAAGTTTGCCTTCAAATAAATAAACATTTGTTTTTTTTCACACAGGCAAAATATTTCCCTCAGCCACTTTAAAACTGCAATTATCAATCATTTGTCCATCTTCCAATTGCCAGATAGTATTGTTTACATCCAGCCCCACCCCTGTCTCTTCAGCACCTCCACACTGTGTCTTACTGACCATTGAAAGACTGTGGTCTCTATTCCTCACCTGTCAGGTTTACTGCTCCATTTTAATGCAGCAAAGAAAGAAAAAGAAAGGCTAAATGTTAGTTGGCCAATGGTGACGAGTAACCATGACAACCGAGATTTTAAAAAAATAGTGCACAATGCAAGGACACACATAACTGACACACATTAGGAAATTACAGTGTTTCAAAATACTACACGGCCACTAATCATTAATTAAACAGAGAACACAAGGTTACCTTGCTGAATAATGAATCTGTCTATGTGTGTGTCCATGTGTGCACATTTGTGTGTATTAAAATCATATTTACTTGTATCCATCATCTACGAAACACTGCTAATATTAATTATATCCCAGGAAGTGTTTGATGATACAGATTATTTGATTTTTTATAAAACATGCCATGAGAAAGCTATAAATACTTTTAATGAAAATATAACATTTCATGAAAGCAATTAATTCATATGAAATATGTCTTCAGTTAAAAATGTATGCTATTCCTTTAATGTTATGAAATATCTACAAATTACAGTGAACTGCACAGAAATTCACAAAATTGAATAATATAACACAAGCTAATAAAGTGGCAGAAGTGATTGCTTCATACACATTTTGACAAGTAAGGCAGTCATAAATCTTTTTTTTCCAATATAGGATTAAATACACTTTCAGTTGTGGAAAATATAATACTCATCATTATAAATCTAGAGAGCATGGCCTATCTATACAGCTGTGCTAAGCCAGGTAAGCATTTTATTACCAGTCACTGGTAAAACAGATTTTTTTTTAATCAGACTGCTGCTTTCGTGGGCATATCTACTTCATGCTCAAAGGTACTTTCACCATGATAATATGTTGACTGTTTAAATAAACTTTTTTTTTTTTTGCAGAGACTCTGCTCTTTAACTGGAAAGAATCTGAACAACTTTGTTTGAAGGCAAAATGCAAAGTGGTGAGTTCTCAATGCAAAAAATAAAACTACTGAGTGTTTAATGCCAATGAAGTATAATACCCATGGTGCTGAACTATCTGGAATTATGATGTAATACAGTCCATTTCTTACAAAAAAGAGAAAAGAAAAAAACCCACATTTAAATTGTATAGACACACACATACAAGATTAAAAGATATTACATTTATAGGCTCATTCTTTTTATTTTTAATTTTGAAATGACTTTCCTTTTTGTTAGGTTACAAAAATTCTACTTCATCTAACTTGCTGATTTCTAATCAACAACAATTACAGATTCCAGTGTGGGAAAATCTCTTCTAGATGGAAGAGAACCATGAAATGCATTAGCAGTTTTATGTATTAATAGGATGCTTACGTATTCACATGCATACATGTTCAGTTAGTATGTAAATCACTTCCTCTGCTACAGAAATATCAGACTCAGCACATATATGGGCATGTATTCGGTATAAATATCTAAGTTTGACAGTTTTCAGAGCTGGCAAATATGAATTACAGGTCAGGGATTTTTTTATTATAGCTTTTGCCAGCTAAGAGGAAGGTGATACTGAGGGACCGAATAAACCAGAATTTGTGAAATACCATTTGATCTGTATAAATTTAGCTATGCAACAGAGTTCTCTGCTGGGCACTCTACTAGGAATACAATGAGGACTAATACAGCACTTGACTTAAGAGTAAAGAATCAAAAAATGGATGATTACAGATATACAGTAGGTTCTGTAATAGAAAAGTAGAAAGTATTTTAAGGGCACAGAGAAAAGAGCCCCGAGGCCATGTGAAATAGTAGTGAGAGGTAGGCTCACAGAAAGGCTTTGTTTTAGCATCTTAGTTCACTTCTAAAGGATAAATCAGAAGTAGGCAGGCCGAAAGGAGAGGCCCCGACCAACAGGAAATGCATCCCAGACACAGGGAGGAGTGTAGGCATAGGCTAGAAGGTAGAATCCATTAGCACTGTCCTTGTGGTTGGAGGTGGCAGTATACCTTTACATAGCATTCAAAATATTCTGGACTGCATTTATTTCGAAACATATACAGCGCTGATACAACAAAAGGAAACTAAAGAATTAAAGGCAACATTGGAGCTGGGAAAAACTAAAGTGTAATTTAGACACCTCTACCTTATAATTTTCACATATAAGGGATGAGGCTAGAAATTATTTTCTGTCTTCACAATGTCCATTCAAGCTAGACTACCATTATTCAAGAAATAAATTACCTCAAATCTGCACCCCCATGGAGTCAGGCTAAGACTTTATTTTTAATTATTTTCTATGTAAATAATTCTTGGGCAGTTCCAGAACTAAGGACTGAAAGCCTTATGTACCAATGAGAGGTACAGGGTGGATGAATATATAAGAAATTTCAATTTCTTTCACAAATTTTAATTAGGGTGGGTGGATGGATGAAGGGAGGTTGGATCCATACTTACACACACAGCAATACAGATTCTATTATCTGTTTTCTGATGTTCTCTATACATCACTATACAATGTTATTATTTAAAGCCTAATTATCTAGTATACCTACTTACTTTATAAATGAGCTAATATGGGCCAAGAGCCTTGGCTTAATTTATCACTGCATTTAGCCACAAAGCAGGGACTTGAATATAGGTTTCTTGCCTCCTACTTAGTATCTGTGTAAATATACTACTTGCTATCTCTAAGGTTTACGTTTTAAGTCACTGCATGTATCAGGTAAAGACTGCAAAATTTAAAAAAAAAAACCATAAAACAAGAAAATTTCAAACACTAAAAGCTTACTAAATATATTACTTTCTAATGGTTCAGACAGTCTATCAGGGACTGTACAAAGCCTCAGTGATATTTTTGTCATTGATTATCAGTGTGTCACACCTGTGTAAAATACTAGCATAAAACAAATCAAATAAAATGACAGAAACATCAACAGTCAAATTAATAAAATGACAAAAGATATCATTAATATACCTCAATGTCTGCATGTCTCCTCACATAGCTAGATAAAAATGGGTTTATATGTACAAACCATTTATAGTCAGTGATCTATTTCTAATAGTACTGTTTTTTAAACAGGTGTATTTGATACAGAGATTATTAAGACAGTGAGAATCAACAATATTTTATGTTTGTTCCCTCTCAAAGCATTATATGAATTATGCAGGAAGTGAATTATTTCAACCATAATTTTAGTAATAGTAAGAAAGCTATTTCAATTGTAAGTCATTAGCAGTGACCTATGCACAAACTAAAAGGCACCTACAAGATGGAGCGATGTATCATATATTTAACTTTGCTCAGAATCCAAGCTATAAAAGACTCTATTCACTGGGTAGAGATGAAATCCTCTGTGCCCAATGACTGCCTCACGATAATCAAGAAGGACATTGTTGGATCTACTTGAACTACAAGTCAGGAATGTTCTTACTGCTGAAGCATGCATTTCTATTTCAGAAGTGCTTCATGGGCTTTCAGATGGTTAGCTAAATATACTTAGCATTCGAAGATGTGTGCATTTTCCAACAATCGCATTAGACGATGCTTATATGTGCATACACTAAAATGAAACTCTTTTAACAGAGTCATTAAACCTTTAAATATGATGTCTTTTTTTGCAGCATTAGAAAAATTCAAACTGGGTTGATATTTTTTTTCAAGCACAAGCAGATGAAGCAAAGAAAACTTAATTACAAGTCTTTAAAAAATAACAGGGTTATAGTCCTCGATTTCTTCAAATTTACATAACCGATTACACCATGCATATCACTGCTAAATGGTATGACTTAATGATAATCAGGGACATCCTAAAGAACACCACCTATAACATGAGGCATGCATTCTATACATTTTTAAAGACAAATTCTATTTTGTTTTTTGGTTTTTCTTTCTTTTTTTTTGGGGGGGGTATGGGGATTTGAACTCATGACCTCACACTTGCCAGGCAGGCACTTATGCCACTGAGCTAAATTTCTGATCACATTCTGTACATTTTTAATAGTCAAAAATGTCATGTGGTATTGTCTAGTGATGCACCTGTCACTAGGCACTTGTTTTCTGATTTGACTCTCACAGCAGGATGTCACAATTTGAACAAATATTTCTCTCCAGACAATTAGAATGCTAGTTTTCCGTTTATTATTACATTCTTTTCTTGTAAGACCTGATAGCACACAGACAGATATAGGCACTAGCTCCTGCTCAGATTCAAACAAGATCCATAGTTATTCTGGGACATGTGGGTGGCTCTTGCTTTCTGGCCTTATCTCTTATAGAGGAGAAAGATGCCGAAGTATCATGGGACCTGTAAAATACTCATAAATGAGGTACAAATTGGGGTCGGATGGTTCCAACCATCAGCTAGGAGAACTCTGCCTCTGATCACTACTTTCTTAACTAATTTATAGCATGCATAATTAAATGATGGATTTTTTCTTTTCTTTCTGACTCCAGAATAGGCTAAGCAATATAATGGGTTATGGTTATGAACTTCTTTCACTGTCCTTTATTTTTTCCATCCGTTCTTCATGCTGGAATAAAACTGAGTGAGGCCTTATGTTATGGTTTATATCTAGACACTCTTCTCCAACAAGTTTCATGCGCTTGGATGTGGCTTTGGAAGGAGCCTGGATTATAAGAGTGAGGTACTGGATAAAGTGTGCATGGTAACTAGATTTGCCCGCTATTGGTTTAGGATAGTTTTAGCTGTGGATAATGGGAATACCCAACAGGCTTATAGCCCAAAGGGAATAAAAAGAGAAAGCTGAAGGAAGGCTGCTGCTTTCTCCTATCTACAAGGCCATGAGCTGTTTCTTCTCTGCCACGCACCTCTGCCATGCTGTCCCATTTTGCAGCCGACAGGAGACTAAAACCTCTATAGACTATGAGCTAAAATAAACCTCTAATTAATGGATATCAGGGATTTTGTCCCAGTAAGGAAACATTAACTAAGACATCTTATGAGAGAAGGTTTTCCAAAGGAGAAGTACTTTGTAGCATTTCTTTTTTGAGTCAAGATAAGAAGTTCTGGGGGGAAAAGCCTATTCCGAGGACCTAAGAATAAGGAAGTGAGGGTAGAGATAACATAGACACCCTAAAGAAAGCTTTATGGGCAGGAACAAGGCTTAATGGGAATGACATTACATGCAACATGTCAGCACAAACCAAAATGAAGACACTCTATTTGATTCTAAAGAACAATATGATAGGAAAAGAGGAAAAGAGGAAGAAGAGGAGGGCCAATAGAAAGGGAAGATATTCTTCATAGTAGCATTATCAAACATGACACACTTGGAAGAAAATGGGAATCAATATTAAACTTTTATAAAATATCTGAATTAGAAGAAAACTTTGATACAAATGTAATTAAGAATTTAGTCATTATAAAGGTGTAAGAGAATTACACATAAATTTTTATTTTTTATGTTTATATTATGATTATAAAACTAAGAAAGAATTTAGGGGAGGAATTACAAATGTCCGTCCCAGACTGGGAAAGCACCAAGGATAGCGGCGATCTGGCTTCTACATAATGTAAGCAGAAAAGAATTGCAAAATGATAGAAGCCCTGGAAAGACTGGGTAGTTCTGGATTATTTATATCCTTATTCTAGTCAAGACACTAATCAGACTGACAATCAGGAGTATAAAGATTAAGGTCTTTTTTTTTAAATAGAAAATGGTATCTTCTCATCTCCCTATGTTGGACATAAATGACAATTTAATACTGACTATATTGGAAAAATAGAAAAAGAGTGGGAGGGAAGAATTCATTTTTCATCTCTTTTTTTTAATCTTCAATTTTTAGCTACTTTTGTTAAATCTTCAGAAATACCTATAGGAAATATTTTATCATATATGAAAAGTCAGACATATAAAATGAATGCAAAAGTGCAAAATTAGAACAGTGTTTTGAAATATGCTGAAATTGAATAATTATCTAAAACCTCCACATGTTCAAGGAACAAGATGCTTATGAATGTAGTAATCTCTCAAACATGATGAAAAGTGCAGATTGTACGTTAAACAGCCCGGGAGATGGAGCCTAGCATATATACATCCTGGGCAGCAAATATCTCTACCACACATTGAACCAGACTCAAGAGCACAGTCTTTATACTTGTTCTAACTCTAATGAAAACATTTTCCCAGCAATCACTGAGGCTGCACAAAATTATTTCTACTAACATCAACTGCAAGACCATAGAATAATGATACACTCCTCAAAAATAATGCAAACATCAAAGTTTCAATAGAAATACGGAGCAAACCTACCTTTTATAAAGAAGAATAGCAATGACAATGCAAATGATAAAGACCACAGCAAGGACAGGACCTACGACCCAGATCAAGCCCTCTTCTTCATCCGTGATTGGCTGTGGATCCAGATCCATTGAAACGACAGGGTCGGAGTAGGGACTGGTTGCATACATCTTCTGAGGAAAAGTAGAATCTATGTTAGTTACAAGGTAATGGCTTTCTAGAGTTTATATCCAGTGTTAGAAGGAGCAACAGATTTAGGACACAGTGATGACAAGTGAATGAAACAGTGTTAGTTAAATAAGGGGAAAGGAATTGAGGGAAGAAAAGAAAAAGAAAATGTGCAATGCAGGTTTTCTTAAAGAGTAAGATATAATAAGAATTTCTGACAGTATAAATTAATTCATAGGGTGTTATGTAGAATAATACATAATTTTATGAATTTTAAAGGAGCAATAATTAACCAGCCACAAAATGTGCAATAAATATTTAATGTGTTAGGTGCTGCATAAAAATATGGGAAAATAGTAAGAGTTCCAGCCTCAAAAACATTAAAGGCTGAATTTCTTAATACAAACATCAGAAATCCAAAGAGTTCCAAAATATGAAAAATTCTAAGCAATTTCAGAACATCTGGATTTCCCTTCATCAGAAAAGGGATGTTAAACCGGCAAGATCTGTGTGAATACTTTAAAATCCAAAAAATGCAATCTGAAACACTTTTCAATCCAAGTATTTTGGAAATGAAATATTCAATTTGTATCACCAAGGAAAAGATCAAAGTTAAAAGGTAATATTTTTAGAGGAAAAGAAGTTAATATTTAATCAAATTTTAAGTTGTGCCAGTGCTCATTAGTACTGTACATGCGTTGGAAAGTAAAAGATATGGACAAATAAAGTCTGCAACATCAAAAGATAATTCCAACATTCAAATATGACTGTAAGATGTACAGTTTTCTAAAACGTAGAATTTTTTGCATTTACAATGATTTAGTAGTTTCTATTTAATTTTATCATATGTACTATATAGAGTTTGGAATGATAGTTCCCAAAAAATAAAGGATAATAAATTTTCAAAAGTATAATTACATTACTTGGTGAAATAATAAACTGAATGTCTATAGGATATTTCAGCTGACTTTAGAAAAGTATTCTCTTGACTCTGCACCCTCCTACAGCCCTCTTTTCCTTTTATTTCCCAAACTCAGCAGAGACCAAATCATAGCTAGTGGCTGCAAGGCTGTTCTTTCCACACCCACCTCATTCTCTTTTCACTGCAAAGCCACCATTGGTCCTAGGTCTCCTTGGCCTAATCTTACCATCTTTATTTAGTCTTTTTCCTCAAGATATTTTCTCTAGATTTCCCATTGTTGGACAAGATTTCTTAAAATGTCTTTCTCTGACTTTCTTAATTCTGCATTCAACTGGTTTCTTCCAAATCTATCTGCTCAAATTCTGTTGAATTAATAATTACCATTGACTGTACCCTATGGTAGAGCCATCATTCTTCAGCTTCCTTCTTCCTAACCTCTCTTCTCCCTACCGAGGGACGTTTGGTCCAACTTTAATGACCAGGCTCTATGTAGACTGCATCCTCATTAACATTTCTAAATGCAGAAAATCTAGTAAGTCCCAGACCCTCATTTATGATTTTCTCTATGTATATGCTCGAATGAAGAATCACACGCATTCTTTCCCTATTTTCTTGATTCATATCCCTAATTTTCCTGTTTCTTTCACATTCTATATCAAAATAGAAACTACTGATTTTATTGATAAATGACCCTCAGGTCTTCTTTATAGTCTCATGGTTACTATTTTTTTTTCAGGATCTCATATGCTCTCTTAATCATACAAGGAATGTCTTCCTTTTCCTAATAGTCATTATTATCACTGCTACAGAATATTGTTCTAAAGTTCAAAGGTTATAACCTTCAAGAAGCTCTCTGCAGTCAAATATACAGCATGGCTGCCAAGGGTCACCACGGTTTTTTTAAGTTTCCTTATCACATCTAACAACTTATATCACAGTGAACTTTATTTTCTGTTACTCCCAGATGGTCTATTTATGTTCTTAAACTGCCTTACAAGATCCACAAAGATTAGCTCTAAAGATATCACTACTCACCAAGGTTTCATGTAAATACTGCCTTCTAAACTGGAAGAAATCAGTCACTCCAAAAAATATAGGTTAAAAAAATGTAAATATTTAATTTAGTTTTTTTTGTGCCTTTTATAAGAGCACACAAGAAATTATTTTTTAAATGCATATATGATTCATTTCCTTCAATGAAATTATGAAATTATCAGTGCTTTTTCGTTCCAATTTTTAGTATATGTGCTGCCGAAGTGAGCACTATCAGTGCTTTTTAAGAACTGATTCTTGGACTTGGATTTCCAGTCCTGGAAATAAATATTTATATTTGGGCTGGGGATATACAGCTCAGTGATATAGGGCCAGTGGGATTGCCTAAGGCTCAAGATGGCCAAACAAAAATAATAATACAAAGTTAAAAAAAGATTATGAAGAAGTCTCTGTACTCAAACTCTGTACTTGTTTATCCTTATTTTTTCATTAATTGATTTTTATCTTTGTGATACTGAAGATTAAGTGAAGTACTCTGCACTTACTGAGTTCTCAGCAAATCTTTATTGAACAAAGTAACAACATTATCATTTTCATTGGCTGAGACCTAGACATATGTGTACATGTTTTTTTTCCATAACTGGTAAATATATTTAACTCTGCAAACCTTCATCTTTTCAAAATGCATTTTTTGGCAGACCTTCTGAATTTTAGTTAAAGATCAGCAAATGAGTAGGAGAACACATGCCCCACTGACTCTTGCTTCCTATTTTTTCCACTTGGCCAGGAAAATGATTGATGAGACTTTCAGATTTTCTAATGCATCAAAGAAGATGAAAACTTGTACTTTTCCAACCGTCTCAGTGATAGAATAAAGAAAGGAAGGAAAGAAAAGAAAAGTAGACAGGAGAGTGGAGGGAGAGAGAATGGATATATATTGGTAACAGAAATAGTATAAAAGATTTGGAAAAGATCCTACATATTTGAGCAATGTGATTCCTTATGTAAATATTTGTTTCCATTTATACTATCTCTTCCATTTTGTAGGTTCCATGCTGAAGCTATTTGGTTCTACAGAAGTAAGCAAAACTTGCTGACTTGAATGAAATTCTTTATCAAGAGGTCTTGTGACAATACACTTGGTTAATCATGATAGAAATGTAAAGAAAGATCTTCCCAGAGCACATAGATTTCCAATATAAATCAAGAAACAGCAGTGTGGAAATGGAAAGGAAACAAAGCTATAAAACTCTATGAGTCTCACAGAAAATTGGATTTGTTCAGTGGGAGGGAATAAAGGAAGAGTTCATACCTTAAATAATTCAAAACCAATTCTCTGGTATTCTTACTATGAGGCAATGTATGAGGGAAAAGTTCAGTGTCTGCTGGGGAGGGGATGAGGAACAGAAGTATTTTGTCTCTGCAAAGGGACACCTTAGAAGTGGTTACACGCATTACTAAGAAACAGTCCTGGAAATCTGGCTTTCCAAAGAACTGCATCATTGCAAACATTATCCGTGTGGATACAACTCTTGTCTATAAAGTAAATGCCGGCCTGCACACATGATACTACAGGAACTATAAGGGAAACAGTGCTTCTTTTGAGAGCAACATCAAGAAATATGATGAAGAAAAAAAGGCAGTTAAGAACAAATCTAGGGGGGAATTAATTCTCTTACATAACTAATGGAACAGTTCGATGCCACACTGCACAAAGGAGTAGACTCGTTATCAGAGGTGGCATTTAAACACTGGTAGAAATGTGTGAGAGCCATCGGAAGCTAGGGTGTGAGAGGTGCAGTCAGTCTGCACGATGAGATTTCTCCCTCTGGCAGATTCTCTCATCTACCCCAATGTTCGGAGTGTGCTTTCTGAAATGTTCATAGAGCTATTTAAAGAAAATTCCTTCAAGTACCTAAGTTTTCTTTTTTTAGTAAAGAAAAAGACGATTTCTAACAACTATTTCCTTTGATGTTCTGTTTAAAACCTTCAAGTGGAAAGAAAAAGCATAGCTGTGCATTAAAATTCCAGGAAGGGTGTCATTTGGTTTTAAAATGACATTCTGCACACAAAGGTAAAACACACTGCCTTTGTGTTTTGATTTTCCACAGGGGAATTCCTCCAGTCACATGCAGAGAGGCCCCAGCATACGTGCTGACACCTAATGTGGAGAAACCTTTGATTCAACCCTGGCTTCTTAAGTGCAGAAAGCAACTGATGCAACAGAGTTGCCACACCTGTCACAGGGCCTGATTAGAAAGATCTCTTTTGAGAATATGTACATTAAATGTTAATATAAACTGCCACTTCAAAATCCACCCCTCCTTTAACATCTACCGTTTCTTATTCTATGTCTTTTTTAAACATGAGAAGCAACTGAAGCATAAAATGACACACAAGCAAGATGAATTACATGAAAAAGACAACTCATTATTTAGAGTACCTTAGGATTTTTCCTTTTTATTGAATTAGTTTCTAACTTTCTTTGCTCTTTGCTGATAAAGCCACTCGAAATTGGTGCAATTAAAGAACTGCTAATTCTGCCCTGGTCCTCGGCAGACCCTCCAGTGAATCTGGGTGGAGGCACAAAGGCTGCACTAGCAAGTCACAGGAGAAAAAATGCAACTACTCTCCAAGTCAGTATTTTCCAGTATTAGGAAATGCACTGTGTTAAAGTAAAGCTTGTTAATTCCTACTGTAATCATACATGGGCTAATGTCTACCAGGTAGTAGGTAAGGAGAGAAGTAGTTTTTTAAATGCTCATATTAAGTGAATGAGGGTTGGAGACTAAGCAGTGATGTTGTTATACCTTATGATGTGTTACACTGACAGGTCCAAACGACCATGTTCTATCAGTCTGTACTTCCATGTATGAGAAATACACCTACATTGGACAGTCTATTATTACACCAATGTAAAGGACACCTTATGAGAAATGGGAAGAATGGACCTACATATCCCCCAAACCTGGACAGCACACTGATTAAACTAAAATGAGTAAGCACAGCACAGGCAATGCCACCTTAATTAACTTACAGACTCTGCATGCTCCATCACTGCTAACACAAAGAAGACATATTCTTGACCACTCTGGAGTTGCTTGTTTGTAAATCCTCCGTAATGTTTGTCATCCCCCAAGGTAAACTCGGTGGGAAGGACATCAAAATGAGCTGCGATATATGGCTTTAATTCAACTTCTCTCCCGTGACGAATGCTTCTGCGTCTCCTAGATATCTCCTTAAGTAGCTTAAGGAAAAAAGTGAGCAAAAGAAAAAGAACCTTAAACAATTCAAATTCTTGATAGTTTAATGGTAAACATTAACTTAAGAATGAGACTAAACCAAATACAATTTGTACACATCTCACGTCGCATGCCAGCATCACTTAATATCAGCTATTTCAATGTTTCAAAGCTTGTCTTCTTATTAACGTAAGATACTGGACAGCTTTTGGAAAGTGCAATGTATAAACGATGGGCAATTATAACTTCCCTAGATCCTCGTATCATTTCTACACTAATGAAATTCTCTTAAAGAACAATAATGCATTATAACTTCTCTAAGGAAAAGAGTCAGCTTGGCTCAAAAAGCTTGTCTTGTAGGAGATTTATTTGAAAAGTAGTAACTCAGATAAAGTCATCTAAACCTTCAATAGGCCCACATTTTGGGAGAAGGCAGTATCATTCATACTGTGCTATTATAATAATTCCATCATTCTCTCAAATCAGCACATGCAAAATATAATAAAGAACCTGAAATTTAAATGAATTGTCAGTCATCTAAAAATTCCTGGCTTGATCTGCCTCCTTGATTAACCAGTAGGTGTGGGGTTCCTCATATTCTATCACAGTCAGCTTTTCCTCTCTGAGGACTTTGGATAGCTTGTAGGGTGACACATACAGGGTAGATAAAAATTAATTTCCACATTATCCTGAAGAAAACACACAACACATATACACGTCTTTCTTGTATTTCTAAAAGTCATTTGTGTTGAGATAATCTATGGCTTTCTATTGATTCATTTACTAGAAAATCATATTAATGATATGCTATGCTAATTGATTTCAAAATGATATCAAAATTACCTTTGCTGCCTTCTCACTTGACATACGGATATTCAAAAAGGCTTAGGAGGGAAAAAGTCTATCAGTTTAGGATGCCTCTTGAAGTAAACAGTACTTTTTAAGTTTGTCAAAAATAATTTTTATTTTTTTGGTATAATTTCTGTGCAAGAAAAGGTTGCGTATCTGAGCACAAACTAGAAAAAAGCTATGTATCTGAGGACAGACCTTGTCTTCTTAATAAACAAAATTAAGGTATTTATGAAAACTCTGCCTCAAAACTAACTGCCACCCTTAATTGTGTAAAGGGGAAGGTCATAGTAAAAATCACTCATGATCTATAGTTAGTGGAATGGGATTCTGGCAGGATTAAGGGAAGGCTTTTGTGATATGATGGCTGAAACAACATCTCTGAGGCACACTGCATTCTTCTGCTAGGACTTTGATGCACTATTATCTTGGTTGAGACTTGCAAATGTGCTCAGCTGGTTGACCCCATAAAATGTAGAAAACAGCATGGTGTTTATTTTTCAATAATATTTAATTTACAATACTGTGAAATGTTCTGTGAAATCTGAGTTTATTAATGCAATTAAAATACATGAAATATAAGCTGTTATTGAACAGCAGGGTGGACTGCACACAATAAGTGGTAAATGTGGGCCATCAAATGACAGATTCTGATAGGTGGAACAAGTACGTACTAGTAGGCCACTAAACAGTAAAGATAGATTTAGTACTACCTTTCAATTTTGATGTCAAATTTGTATTTACTTATAATAATGATAATGCAGATGATACTAAATATCACTTATTAAGCACTTACTAAATGTCAGTTGCTCTTCTAGGAAGCCTAAATATGCAGTAAGTCATTTACCCCTCATAATAACGCTGTAACATAGGGTATAATGATCCTCATTCATAAGCGAGGAAATAGGCACAACAGAAAGTCACAATGTTTAATTAGACTCAGTGAATAAAATGAAATTGCGTGAGAGATTATCTCACTCTTTTTTTTAACCTAATGATCGCACCAAATCAAAAAAATCAAACGGTACATTTAAACCCTGATAATGCAAACTGTTTGAACTAAGTCTGTGTTTCTGTGTACCTCCTTTCATTAACACAGATGAATGTTTTGTTTCCCTTTCCTCGATTCTTTAACACACTAATTTTTAAAAATCCAAATGCTAAATATTTAATATTATTCTTAAAAAGTCATTATAAAGGCTCTTGTTGGTGTGTGATACACTATGATGGCCCATTACTGTGAGGACAAACCCATGCAGAGGAGCTGAACAAATTTTTGAAGTTGGCTAATCAAAAGCATTTACCGTCAGTTGTTTATGTGACTGTGCCCCTTCTTCTACTTCACTGATCAAACCCTACCTTGATTTTATTCATACTTCACATGCAGACAGCTGTCACGATTCTTCCTTATCACTGTCATTCCCATGCGTATGCTCTGCTAGTGTTTGTTTAGAAGCCTCAGAGGAGGTGCTTCAGAATAAAACATTTTGGCTGCTCTGGTGTTCCTCTGGTCTAAAGCAGTGATTCATTAAGGTCAAATCTGGAACCTTGCTCTGCCTCTGTAGCTGGCTGTCCTCTCTGTAGGACATTTCCTGGATTACATTTTAAATGGTTCAAGGGAGGCCAGATGATGGCACCAAAGTTAGTTGGCACGCTCAAGTTACAACCACCAATGATCACGTATTTATGTGTTGTGTTTGAAGCACAGTGCAATGAAGAGCTTGTAACACCTTACATGACTTTCTCTGATTTAAATGTAACTAATATTTTGGGAGTCATTCTGCCCAAAATTCATTTCAACTATCAGTGTCTACTCTGCCCAATCTGACCTTGAGAACAGGAATTCCAGCCTAGGAATTTATCATGTGGAGAGTATCCCCACACACAAAGAGTAAATGAGCAAGGAAGATAATTTTGAAAATAATTCTGTCTAGAAAATCATTTTCAATTTTTTATGGGCTACATGCAAGGCTTGCATGTGGAAAGCCCCTTAGGCCACCATTCTATTCAATGATATGGTTCCAACCATTTGAATTATAGACCTTTCTGAAAAATTGCTCAGTCAAATATACATTTAAGAGAGGAACAGTGCTTTGTCAAACTTGGTAGTATAAGCTATAGATAAAATTATTAAAATTCTTTTATTATCCATGGTAAGGCTTAAAAAAAACCTATCTGTAGGGATCAAAACTGGATGAATAAGCATAAAGCAAGGCCATAGCCTACTCTCATTTGTTCCCCTTCAGGAGAGTTACAAGATGTATTGGAGGTAATTCCAAAAGATATATCAAGAGCTTTAGTTCCTTATCAGAAATAATTTTCATTTTCCAGTCAATGCATATCTTATTTCTTCCACCATTAATTCTCCTATGTGGTCTCAATTATATCAGTAAGAAAAGTGGGAAACAATCCATCCTGACCCCAAAATTCTGAATTGAGAAAATGTTCTTTATCAACCTATTATATAGATTAATGCACCACAACTTGCAGGATGATTAAAATGACCCTTTGTTATGGGAATAAGCAGCACAAATGTGTAGAATTTAATTGCAAGAAAGTTCAATGTCATGCACCCCTGTACTTTAATCCATTAGCATTGCTACACATTTTGGAGGTTAAAATGCAGTTGTAAAAGAGAATCACTTCCTAGTATTACCAAGTGGCTTAATTTCTAATGAACGCTCATTATTTTAAAATATTTGACATCATTTTGTCTTGACTATTAGTGCTTTGGAAACTTGATAGAGATTCATAGATTTTTCAAGTTGCCTTTGCATTTTAAATTCAATTCCAGCTAAAATTCACTCATGACAATTCTGTAATTCAGCTATAACCCAATTTAAGACAATATAGACTATCTCAAGATTAACTATTAGTCAGTTATAAGTAAAATCATATCTTGCTTCAAAATAATTTTTTTAAAAAACATTGCTAATCATTTGGAATCTGAAGGACTGCAGTTCCTTCAGTGTCACACTGGAGGCACTAATTTTTATAACTTTTTTATTAATAGAAAAATTAAAATCATAACATATCTAAATTATTTGACAACATTAATGAAATGCTATCTCATTTTATAAGCCTCCAGGAATAACGTAATCACTGTATGTTGACAAGAAAGCATTAGCCTAATCTTGAACTCATCTTACCTTCTAAACTCAATCATATTTAACTCAAAAATGAAGTAGATGATGATGAACCTAGCTATGGGGGTGACATACACCTACCAAAGGATGCTAACAGCCATGTTTTCTGTCAGATCACAGTGTCTTTTGTGCAGATTTGTTTGAAATAAGTATCACTTCCTACCAGTACAGTTAGAGAATTACTATTCTTGCTCTACTTGAGCTAATTTGAAAAAAAAGTCAAGAAATAAACTGTTAAACTATAAAATCTAGCCCATGTAGTAAAATAACCCAATAAATTAAAAGTTTTTTTTTTTTTTTTTCCAAAGGGAGACTCGGTATTTTTCTTACGAACTTACTCAAAATAGCATTTTGTAAAAATGTAGTCTCTGCAATATTTTAATTGTGAATCTCAGTCATTAATTGTGGTTGTCTGGGGATCTGGCTTAATGGTCTGGATCACAGTTTTGTTCATTTAAATAAAACTATATAATAATTAGGTCTCCTTCATATTATGTATTAACTTTGAAACACATTACTCCTTTCAGCAAATATCCATTAAAATACAACTACTGTTATTTAGATTTTGGAAATTACAATCATGCTATTTGGAACTTTAAGGTTTTGGTTCTATTTTCTGCTGTGCTCAAAAGTTTGCGTTTTCCACTGTAGTTGAATGTACTTTTGACTGTGAACACATACAGACTATAGAGTAAGGCAAACAATGCAAAACAAAAACAAAAACAAAAAACTAGTCAAGACCACATAGTAGGAACCATAACTCTGTTGCAGCTTGCAATTTAGCATTTGTAACAGCTTTAACAACTGTCAAATGAATGAAGGTCTCTGGAATTCACATCAATGGTGATTCAGTCTTTGCTTACAATTTATTTCGCCTTCCACACTTCCATATCATGTTTTACAAGGGGCAAGAGGTAAATTATTAAGGCCAAAGAGGATTAGACAGGTTGTAAGGTTTATTGGTGCTTACTGTCTTTTAATTAAAGCTACAGGATCGTTTTTGGGAACTCCAGAGTACAGCATGCCCACAGCAATGAGCCATCTGACCAGCCAGATATGCAAAAGCCAGCACCTGGATTAGATGCTGGAAGGACTCCATAGGGAGGACAGGGTATTTAATAAACTAAATATATAATGAAACACAAGTTAACAAAGATATTGTTACCTCATCTAATTCCATTTCATCTGGACTCTCCCATGGCTTAATAAATTTCCCACGAGATTTCTTCAAAGGCACAATTATTATGTAGTAACCTCTGCAAAGGGATAGACAGACAAAAATAAGGTTAATTGAAAGGGGAGATAAAGTGGGTACGCCCTTAAATCTTCCACAGACCAGTTATTTAGACTGAAGGCAAATTATGGATATGGGCTAACTCATCCATTTCTCACATCAGTGACAAATAATCACCTGTTTGTTCAATTTTTAAAACAACATGGGTACACATTAATGTGTGACTTCAATCGTCCAGTACGGTAATATCACAACGGTAGACTGCTCTTTATTAGACATCATAAACAGGAAGATACGGTTTGCTAGGAGCCCGGCACTAGATACCTGTGGGACAGGTATATTGAAATCTACCACTTCAGGGTGCTGAGTCAAATATTTTCCATGACACTAACTTATAACAGGGATTTTAAAGGAGGGCATATAACAAAATTACTCTTAGCTTGTGTAAGCATCTATTGTTTTGTTTATACAAACTTAAAACACATTTAGATAAAAAATTAAAATAAAAAGTACTTATAATCTCACAACAAATAAAGTAAGATATAAAAATTCTTCTCTCATTTTACTAGTCCTATTCTGAAACTTAAGGTAAGAACAGCAGTAATTTGAAAATTTTAGTCCTTAAAAATAGGTCTCAATGTAATTATAACTACAGACGACAAATGTAACTCAGTGCTTCCAGTGAGAATTGTCCCCTAAAATACACGTGCTGTAGAAGTTCACCTGTTCAACAACAGACACAGGTAACCAGTAAAGTTGTTCCATAATTTAATTATAGAGTGTACCTTTCACTAGCGGTCATGTTTAGGGACCATGCTTATGCCAACCTCTGTGTAAAGCAGATAATAACTACTACAATGTCGATCACTTCCTACTTCTCAGGTAAGACATTAAATGTATTATCTTGTTTTGCTCCCCAAGCACAGTCATTTATGGAACTAGGCTGTCAGGCTGTAAGATCAGGTGACATACTAACAGATCAAGTGATACTGAATAATGGCCCAAATTGAAACAGATAGGAAGGGGATTCAAACTTTCACAATGGTCTGTCTCTTTTTTCATTTATGCAACATGAAGTATTTTTAAAGGAATCCATAAATGTGGTGGGTATTTATTATAAAAATGAAAACACACACATATACAATGTACTGTAATATACTCAGCTACCTTTAAAAGAGAAACTATCACACAGATAAAGTGAATTGTGGATGGGAGTCTCTGTAGGATGGCAGCCCCATAGCACACGGGATGGCAGTCACCAACGACATGCACAGGAAAGGCTTCTTCTACTCAATTCATAGCAAAATCTGTCACAAACTCAGCAAATTCTTGGTGATAATGAACTCTGTCTTCATAAACACAGTCAAGAGCTGAGCTGCTCAGTACAGATCTGAGACCTTGTGGCTACACAGCACTTGAAATGTGGCTGGCCAGAACTGAGACACACTCTGATTGTAAAAGGAACACTTATTTTCAAGGCTTCATTAAAAAAAAAGTAACATATTTCAGAAACATCGCTATAATAATGATCCCATGTTAAAACTAATATTCTGGATCTATTGGGTTAAATAGAATATGCTATTAAATGAGTTTCACCCATTTCTTTACTACTGTAGCTTCTAGAAAACTGAAAATTCCATAATATGACTCTCATCATGTTCACTGCACAGTGCGGCCGTAGAGTACTCAATGCGGCACCTGGAGATATGTCTGGCTCAGAAACTGGGATCTGCTACTGCTGTGCTGACATCCTTGAACCTTAGTTGTATATTCTGAAAAATGAGAGTAAAAATGTGTCTGGCTGCCATATGGGGGAGATAAATACACCCAAAGTGCTTAGCACAGCGTTCATGCGCATAGCACTAAACAGCGGCCACCTGCTACTGGCCAGGCTGACCATCATGGCGAGAGACGCATCCGAGATGTCTCATTCATGAGGACAGATGACGTTGCACAAGACACAGGTAAAGGAACATGTGAAATTCTGCCCCTGCCATTGAGAATTCAAGTGAAATCAGAATTACACCAGAATAGTGTTCTGAGCACCCAATCAACAGATAGGCAGAATTACATCAGTCAGCCGCTCATTTTCTTAACTACGAATAATGGTGACCAAAAGGGGGAGGAGAAAGAAGACTTGGGAGTGTGTGAAAGAGGACAGTATCTTTGATTTTACAATCCAAGGTAAGTCTCCTCCTTTTCCTGACTTCACTCCACCTGCTGGATTTGCCCAAGGGTTCCATCACGCGAAATAATCATGGAGAAAGACAGAGGCTGTGACCGAGCACACAAAATAACACTGCAGATGTACCTGGCAGACACACTTGTCACAGAACCTCTGGCTTTATATCCCAACTGCACAAAGTCAGGACAGCTTCTCTATCTTCCAATAACACTGCCCGTAATGACAGCGCTCCCATTGTTCACTTTCAAAATCATAAAAACCAAAGCTAAGCTGATGAGCTCTATTAATTTTTTCTCTGCTTTCATACATTGAGTTGCTATTCTGGTACACACGCACACAAAGAGTCCATTCTTCCTTCAGTAGAGCTCCCCCACGATCCATTTTACTTATGGCTCGGATAAGTATTGAACCACCCCCCCCATAGTAATTAATTACCAGTGTGGTCAGATATCCATAACCTTTTCTCACTACTGATTTCTAAAGCCTTCATCTAGAGCAGTCAAAGTGAAGCGTGCTTCAAAGTAGCTCTCACACACTGAAAGAAGTGGGGCCTTGACAATCTGAAATTCTATATTATCGAAAGCCTTGCTTGCCCAGGGTACATCTACACTTTCCAATTGTTCTCAGCAACTGAGGATCTGTAGATACCCGTGTCTTTCCCTAACCTATACCCCAGCTTTCCTCAGAACTGCTTCCCCTGCAATCTTCCCATATTTCCTCATCTCTCCTGCCCACGAGCCTCACAAGCAGGCTTCAGGGCTTCTTTCTTGCTCCTTGTGGTTGCTTACAGGCATTTTTTTTTTTTGTCTACCTTCTTGCTAGAAAACAAAACATACCTTTTTGGAAGTTCACATAAATTATCTACATGATGCTCTTCCCTCCCTGATTTTTGCCAGAGAAAGATCAAATTCTCCAGCATCGCTTTTCTCTCTTTTGTTTTTTTGGATTAGGTGGTGAGGGGTAGGAATTATGTGAGTGTGTGTGTGTGTGTGTGTGTGTGTGTGTGTGTGAAGCTCTCCTCCCTTTTTTATGAACTCTGACATCAACCAGTCATTTTAACATCCATAGAGCTACCCCATGCACCAGCCAAGGTTCTTGCATCCCTCTTCTAATCCCACTGAAATCTACTTCGCTTTTATTTACAGATAAAATGTGAACAGTCACACAAGAATTCTGTCACAATCTGCCTGCCTTCAACTCTTGTTGGTATAGCAGAAGGGCTGGCCCTCTGTTTTAACTATTTCCTGAACAGTTCCTATTTCCTGAATTGGTTCCCATTCTCTCACTTGCTTAGCAAGTTTATTAGAGCCCTGACCCATTCTTCATTGCCTCTTTCAACGTTTTTCCATCTCATTGGATCCTTCCCATGGCTTTTAATCACAAACTCTCTACTATTTACAAAATGAAACAAGCACGTCTGTCTTCCCTTTCTCCTGCCCTTTCAGCCAAAATTCTGCAAGAACCTGAAAGGTTCTTGCTATTTTCCAAATTCTTCTCTTTCACATGTGCCTCAGGGACCCTATCGATAGCCCCAACCTCACCATTTATGTCACTGACATTATGTCACTGCCAAGGACCTCAGGGCCCACAGTGCAAAGAAGAATTTTTGATCCTCTTTTTTCTTCATCCTCTGATCAGAATTCTTGGTAAGAACTTCTATGAAACATTGTCGGTTTTTTCTTTGTGATAAAGCTTTCTTGTTTTTCATAGTTTTATCTCTTGCTATGCTAACTTGATTTTCTTACCAAGGTTTGTTATCTACCACCTAGCCATGAAATGATAATGTCCCCCATGGCTCTGGCTAAGGACTTCTCTCTTCCTGCTCTTTTTTTCATCCTAGGAGAGCTCATTCAAATTCATGGAATAATTGACTGCATGCAAATTATTTATAGATTCATGTCTACAGCCCAGAACTCTTCTCTGAACTCCAAAGATTTGTCAGATTCCAGCTTTATGTCTTCATATATACATCACTAAATATCTGATCCTTGCAGCAGGTAAAATGAAATAATAGGCTTTTTGAAATAAATCTCTCAAAAATACTGCACCATATCTGTTTTAGCATACCTGCCAGAAAGGCAGGGGTTACCATGGACAATCTGTTTTTCTCCCTTCATCCCTCATGTACAATCTATCACCTGGGTCTCTCACTTCCAAACTCTCTCCTGTGCACTCAGCTCTCTCCATCCCTACTGCCATGTCTCTGTTTTCTCATGCCTTGGCAATAGTCTCCTAACTTTTGCAATTGACTATAGCCTTTTCTAGTCTAGTCTCCAAATTTTTCATTTTACAATAAAAAATTGATTGTGCCATTTCTACTTTTTAAGGTGTTTCAGTAGAGCCTCCTTTCACTTCAGATGAAGATTGAAACATATTACAAACCTGTCTGAATCCTTCCCTCCACAGCATCTGAGCTATACCTTGCTGAGTTTTTGAATTGATCTTGATCCATTCTGTCATTAAACTCTTGATCATTCTGTCTTAGCTGCTTAAAGCCTTCTGTTCCTGCAAGTTAATGCCTCTTTTTCCTCAAATGTTAATTTACTTATTAGTTTCTAAATGGAACTTTCCTTCCAGTTTCTAAAGTGAACTTTCCTTCACTGATTAGATCAATTATCCCTATTACATGGTCTCAATAAACCACGTTTCAGTATAAAATTTTTTATACTGCTTAAGACATGTTTTTCTATTTAGAAAACATATAGCAAACAGACATATTATCTTCTCAAAATTAGTTTAACTTTATCACTTTAACACTGACTTATTTTTTCACTGAAAAGTGGAAGTGGGTAGGTTCTGTGATTCTCCAGAACGTCTCTCTTAAGTCAGGACGTGGAAATGTTTAGAGGTCCTTCTCCAACAGAATTTTCTACTATCAATTTCATCAAGGTGTTTTTTTTTTTTCCTTTTTAAATGTGATCCACACTATGCCAGATGTGGTAACCCCAGTACTTGGGAGCCTGAGGCAGGGGGATCACCACGAGTTTGAGGTCAGCCTAGGCTACAGAAGTGAGTTAAAGCCCAGCTAGCTCTACATATCAAGACCCTGTCACAATAAATAAATAAGTAAATAACTAAATAAAAAGAAAATGAATTCCCAAATAGATTTTATAGAAAATACAACTCACAAAGGTTTTTATTTTTCCTTACCAATGTACAGGTGAAGCATGCTCTAATCTTATGGATGTTAAGGAAGATAAAATGACTCAGAGAGCAGGAGAAAAGCTGAGAGATAACATGTGCCCTACCAATTAATATAAACCAAATCATATGGAAGGAATCAACTTGTTTAAAATGGAAAAAAAATGCAACTTCATATATAAAATTAAACCGTACATTCACTTTGCTTGTCTGTGTCAAACTTGGAGTTTAGGTTCCAAATAACTTTTGCAGTATAGACTTTAAATATTAAACTAATAGAAAAATAAATAACCTCAGAATCAATATTTCTAGAAAGCCCTAGACTACTTATAAAGTAAGCTGTGTTTTCCCAGTATGTTAGATTTAATTAGGTAAGTTAAATCTAACCTTCAGAATTTTAATTATATTAAGTAAAGTTTTACTAATTTCATTTAATATGTTATCATCAAGGGGCCTAGATCCATATAATTATACAAGAAGGCAAGCTCTGGTCTTTGCGGCAGTCCCACTTCAAATTCAGCCAGGGTTTTTGAAATAGAAGCCTGTCTTAGCATTTGTAAACTCATTATTTAACTGAGAGGTCAAAATCTGTCTTAGAGTTTAATGACGAATATCAAGCCTTGCTCATTTCCCCTCCCCCCATGGTCATCTGGGTATATATTGTTGAAACCAAATTAATTCATGACAGAAAAACCGTAACAGGTGAAATGATCTTTCCAGTTTCTGTGTTTAAATTAAAGGCATTAGATCTTTTTAGCTGTGAGATAATAGCCAAGAAACGTCGTTTTCAGACATATTTTCTTCATTTGCACAAAGGTGGGGTGACAGTGCTGACCAGTGGGATGAATTCCCTTTATCTCTACTCTGGTAACTCATGGCAGCTTAGCAGTTTATTCAGTGATGGCACTTACCACTGCTCTGTCCCAAGCAGGTTTTCCACACAGCCCTGATTATGGCCACATTTGAGGGAGCTCCTTATTGTTTAGCATGTATTTTGCAATGGGTGTGATGGGGAAAATCTTGGTTGGATTATAAATCCACGGTAACAGGGCCAGCTGTGAATCAGGATGTGAACTCTGGAGCCAGAATGCCTCAATTTTTCCTTTTTTTCTGATATGGATATTGTGTGTCCAAAGCAAATCATGCTACCTCACAATGAGCTAAACTGAGGATGAGGCTTTTCTACAGATGAAACTGAGTAATGAGTGCCATGTCCTTTAAATAGTATCTAGTAGAACTTCTACCAGAATTAACTACTATTAACATCAACTACACAATCTTGGCCAAGACTCTCAGTATCTCTTGGCTTTGCTGTATTCAATAGTCAATGGAAAGAGTATCTACCTCCTGCAGTTATATGAGGTTTAAATGAAGATCTTAAGTAAACTCAATAATTGTAAAATATTATGTAAATTTAATACTTTGACAAATGTAATGAATTATACTTCACTAAACTGCTAACAGTAGTATACGAATTTGCAAAGCCACGCTGCAGGCCCCAGTACCATAGATAACTTAAAAAAGAAGTAAAAGTATATCCCAGAACATCATATTAATACAAGCAAAGAAATTTAAAATTTCATGAAACAAGGACAAGGAGTTTAGCCCAGGGGCTCGAGTGCCTGCCTGGTAAGTGTGAGGTCGTGAATTCAATCCCCAGTCCCAGGCGGAAAATAAAAGCTAGTTATAAAATTTCAAAAAACATTCTCATTCACTTCAATTTTTCCTAAGAATAAAATTGTTGCTATGAAAATAATTTTCACTGGGTTAGTTCCTGTAGCTTTTCTCATAATACAAACTGAATGGTACATTTTTTGTTTCTTAACTACCCTTAGTAAAATTCTGCTCTAGAAAATCAGAGAAGCTCTGTCACTACCAGTTACCTCTGAAAATTCACTAAATTTTATGACCAGCATTTTTCCACTGAATCTATTAGAAAAATGAGGTTCAAACACCTAGAATTCCTGGAAATTGCCCTGCCCTTGAACTGTTTCAGAAAGCATTTAAACTTTTCTTGGAATGATCCCTGCTTCTCTATATAAGACAATACAAGAACCAAATGTAAAAATGCAGAAGCAAGGAACCATGTCTTCATTAAATGTATGACAGACCATTTTATATTTATGTGGCAAAGATTTAGAGAGAGGGTACAAATCCCAGTCTCACAATTTGAGAAAAGTGTGTTTTTGTTGTTAACAAAACAGTCTTGAATACCAAACTTACATTTCACTGGGGAACAAATAGGAAGTGTTTTTTCTAAATGCAAATAAGCTAGCAGCCTGCCCCTAGGCCAGAAATGGGTACTGTTGCCTGCCTGCCTTCTCTCACAGCACAGAGAACCAAAGTCTACAAACATTTCTCATCTCTGAACTTGGAACCACTGCAAATGGCATAGGACAGTACAAAGCTTCTTTTAATGCTTGATCATAGCACGTAAGTCAACCCAAAGACACGATGGCTAACTTTGCTATTTCCCTTTTAAGAAGCCAAGTAAATGTAAATTATTTATATATTTACTCATATAAATGTATGTTATTATGAAAAAAAATATATGTAGTAACTGCTTGCTTTTCATTGACTATGGTTTTCATGCTCTTTCCACTCAAATGCAAAGTACAAAGTCTTTTGTCTTGCCAGAAAGCTACAATATAGTTTTGGGAATCTTAATTTCTGGAAAACAAATTTTTTGCCATGATAGTTTGCTTTTTTCCCCATTCTTTAATTGTCTCTTCTCTTTGTAACCAGTTTTATTCCCTTTCTCTGACTCCTATTTCAAATATAGGAGAATTAACATTCATACACAAAGAGAAAAATTGAATAAGCTTTAAAAAAAGCCTGAAAGACAGAATACAATTTGTAATTTTTTCATTTCATTCAGAAGTTGGCACATGAAACTAAACTCTACCACAAATGGACTAAAAATGCCAATTGCCAGCAAAGGCTAAGACACTTTACAAGAGAGATCAGGCATTAGCTTCTATAGGTCATTAATAAAGCTATTAATAGAGCTAAAATAATATTTATTCTAGCAAACACACTATTTTTATCTTTCAACTGTTTTATTTTTAAACAGTCAGATATTTTTTAATGCACTGACATTGTAGTTCATATCTTTTTCCTGTTCTTTCATTATTTACATTTTTACCTTTTCTAAATCTTTCTCATCCTTCAAGACTCAAATTAGACACTAGCTTCTTCAGGGTGCCTCTGCTGACACCCACATTTAGCTGAAACTCCACAGTTATGTTTCTGTTGTATTTAAAAGTGGTCACCCCATTATATTCACATTATCTGTTTTCTGTATCTGTTCTACCTCTATGTGGCAGGTGTTTTTCTCAATCATCTCTCTATCCGGATACAGTACCAGAAACAGTTATGCAGAGAATAATATTTGTTGGGTCCTAGCTGAAGAGTCTTGGTGGATGAGAAAGACGTGCAACAAGGGACACATGCTAGTCTCTCTCTTGTCTCTGCGATGGCCTCTGTATGAACAGGTGTTTCCCAGCCCCATTGCCCAGCTACCTTCCCCAGCCCCAATTTCGATGTCACTTTCTTAAGGATCCTTCCTAGGCTGAATGCTTAGCCTGGGTTAAGTTATCCATGGTTTCCCATTCCTAGGTAATCTCTATCACAGGACTCTACTGTGACTGACATTTGTGCAAATTCTTCAAATAACTCTAGTGTGTAAGTGCAAAAAGAGAGCGCATTTTCTCCATGGAGCCCTGAAACACTCCCTGGAACTCTAGAGACTGATTAAAAAAAATCTGTTATGTGTATAGCCTTGATGATAGTTTCACAAGTGAATATTTATCACCAAACTCATGTGTTCTATACATGAAAGATGTTCAACATTTTACAGATCAATTATACTTCAGCAAAGTGGCATGAAAATATATATGTAAACACTTTTCACTTTTTAGTAGAAATTCTTAAAACTGCAGAATGAATAAACAAGTCAGTGTTTTGTTGATATAAAAATTTCTCGTTTTCAGTTATCTTGATAGCAAAAGAGTGGGCAAAAATGTTCTTCTCTACATGCAGTTCTTTCCTGCATCTCTTGCCTTTACAGCCACTTACTTTATGTTCTCATCTGTAGGAACTTCAGGAAGTTGCACGGTAATCATGCCGTCCAAGTTGGTCTTCCCAATGAAGGCAGGTTTGGTGCGGAGCACATCTGGTGCGGTCTTTGCCGTTACCCTGTGCTGCAGGCCACCAGCACTGTTTCCACGATTTGTTAGCACAAACGAATAGGACTTCTCTGGCTTCAGGTTGACAATTAATTTCTGGGTGGCACGGCCATCCACTTCTTCCACCATTTTCCCATCATCATAAAGAATCTAGAGACACACAACCCAACAGAAAACTTGGGTTACCTGAGAGGCTAAGTGTATTATCTAAGCAAATACAGACTCATTTCTAGAAAGTCTAGGCCAGGTGAATTCTCCTCTGGGAGATTCCTGAGTCCATAAGTATTCAAAATTGAGGAGATTTCATCCATTTTCTTATCAATTCTTTCAGTCTAATGATATGTTTCTATCAAAAATATACAAGAAAGAAAAATGCACTAACTGCAATGTTTGACCTGTATGTTGTATGTTATCTCAATGGACTGCGTACACAAATGCTCGAATTTTTCAACATACTATCAATTTCACTTTTTCTAAAGCTTTTGGTCATATTCTAAACATATTCTTACATTCCAAAATATATTTATACTCCTTGTTTCACAAACATGTATGATTTGCTAACTTTTCTTTATACATACCAATGGTAAATCAGAATTTATAAAGTGCCAAGAATTCAGACCAATACACAAATTAAAAGACTCCTAGAATCCTGTGTTGTATAACAAGTGATAACCATGTGAATTTCATTTTATAGTGGAAAAGCACTAAGTTAGATGTAAAAAGTTCAAGTTCAGAATAGTAGATTTTCTCTCAGTAATATCAGCCCTGGGGTAGAGTTCCTGCCACTGGCAGGGAGGAAAACTCAAGTTGCCAAACAACCAAACTCAGTCTCCTACATGAAAGTCACAAAGGCAAATAGCAAGTAAATGCCCAAATCTAAGCAGTCGCCAAGCTTTACAGGTAACTTACCCTGATGATATGCCCCTTCCACCTTTTACCCATCACAGAAAACAACTTACTTTGAAAGGCATGGCAGAGTTATAATTCTCTGGAATCTCCCAAGACAGTAACACTGAAGTCTTCATTACTGCTTTGACATGAAAATTTTTTGCAAACACTGCTGGAAAAGGAAAAACAGTGTATTTAAACTATTCCTAAAGACACAGGACCTGTCCTTTTCACCATGGTTCATAGTGCTTATATTAGGTGCTGTCTACATTGAGCACAGTGAAGTGTGATTTGCCTACCTGTGCAGAGCATAGATTTTAATACTCATTCCTATTAAGATCTCTCCTTCCTCTTCAATTCAGCCAACTACAATGTGTTTTCCTTACCTGACAACGTGGCAGTGCTGTTGGCCAGACTTGCTTGGTATTCTATAACTGAAACCTAATGCATCCAAAATGTATGAAGTTTTACATACTTTACCTTTTTGTTTTTGCTGAATCTATTAATATGAATGGGCCGATCAGTTATTTATAGCTTGAAAACACTGATTTTCAAAGACTGATATTCCTTTAAAGGAGGAAGGCCACAAGTAGACAAATCCTACCTTGATCCACAGGCAGTGTCCTGAACTGGACACTGGGACTATATGGCCCGGGCCCTTTGCTTGTGTGAGCACGTACTTTTACATCATATGTGGTATCTGGTTTTAAGCCAGTGAGTGTCATGGAAGTATCAGCTGGAACAATCAGCTGCTCCATTGGAAGGAGGGGGATGTTGATATCCCTATACAGAAGGGTATACTTGGTGATAATGCCATTTCTCTCTGCCAGGACAGGTGGCTGCCATGATAATTGGACGGAGGTTGAAGTAGTGCCTTCTGAGTGGAGGTTTTGAGGGAATCCAGTTGGAACTTCTTCTGGGACAGAAATTTCCTTCACCATCTCCTCCCCAAAGCCCACTTTGTTTCTGGCTGAGAGCCTAAAGACATAGGATGCTCCTTTGTGGATGTCTGTAGCTGTGAAGTGATCTTCTTTTTCAGAGAACTCAAGAGTAGTGAGGGGTTCCATATCCTTGCGGCCAAATTTTAGACGATAGCCCTGAAGGGGTCCAAATGTGTCCACAGGGGGGTGCCACTGAATGAGAGCAGTATTCATCTGAGTGTGGTTAATCACAAGCCGAGGTTTCCCTGGAACTGAAGCACATAGGATAAGGTGATGGGACCAGCCAGTAGGGATGTCCACACCTCAGTCATTGCCAAGTGGCTGTACCACAAGTGAAAAAGCTACAGAATAAACTTTGCTCTGAAATCTACAGCCCAAACATATAATGAGGCCATCATTTTGCTTACAAATTAAGAAAAACAGAGTGTAAAATTATGTTGGTTTTGGTCTGCTAGGCAGCACCAGGCATCATGAACGTAGGATTAGCAAATGAGAATAGAGTGGCATGCTTTTTGTGGTGAGGAATTAATACCGTAAGTACAGAACTGATTTACTCTAAAGTCAGGTTAGGTAGGTAAAAAGGTCTAATCTTCTCTAATATATACATTTTCAAAGGAGAGTAATTTATTCCTGGAGTACACAGTAAAAGAAATCAACAAAATCAGGACTTTGTTCAGGAATTGTCTAAAGACGATTAAAGAGAATAAAACATAACTGCAACCAAAATTAAAGCAAATTCATTAAAAGAAAAGGTCTACAAAAAGCAGAAAACAAAAGTTATAAAAACAAAAACATGGAAACATGACGAAGCATAAAATGTTAATCTCAGGGACTATTTTCCTTCTAAAATCAGAAACTGTGGTCCAAAACGAGATGTGCTCTGCCCCACAATACATTCTTTAAGATATATTTTTATCCTTAATCAATGGAGCAATAGTTTTGGTTCACATGCTAGGAACATTCATAGTAAGCGTCTATGGGTAGATTCACACTAAGTTTATGTAATTTAGCTAACCTACAATGTACGGGAAAACAGCTCCTAAAGTTTGTAGTGGCAATGATACAAACATGTGCTAACAGTGGCCCTGGGAACCGAACTATTATGTATTCATTGTATCTCAGGGAAAAGACATCTAGATATCTTTATATTCAGTCCCTTCTCCACTGCCAGAGACCTGATACTACCCCTTCCCTGGGAGAAGTCTGAGTCTGAAATCGATGAGATGACCAGCCTAGAAGCACCAGGCAGCATGAGTATAGGATATAGGGACAAAAAATGAACACGGAGGCAGGTAGAGGGAGAACTTCTAATACCACCTCAGGAGGGACTGGCCACATGGAGAGATGCCTTAAACCTCCATAAATGCACGAGTAATACAAACAACACATGCAGCTTAAATGAAAGGTTAGTATCTGGTGAGTTATGTTATCTCACCCAGGGAACAAATAAGATTTTCTTTTAAAAAGAAATGAAATTAGAAGTATACAGCATTCCATATATGTTTCAATAGGATTCTTCAGAAATCCATGTAACAGCAATAGAACCGTTCCATTTGGGGCTGCCAGGAACTGTATTATGAAGCACTAACTATTCTCACACTACATCATTTTTTTTTTAAATCTTTTTTTTTATTTAAAGAGGAAAAAACAAAACAAAATAAAACAGAATAAAGGGTAGCGACAATACAGTATTTCAAGGAAAAAAGGAGGAGTACAATAGCAATAAAACCTAAGAAATTATTACTTGACTAATTACATACTGACTTCTTTGAAATAGTTGTTCAAATTACAAAGTTAAAACATATAAAGTAGACATTCAAACAGTGAGACTGTTAACAGTTCTGCTCCACGATCTGACAAAAACAGCAATATGGTCATCCATCTTACCTCTCAAATATACATGCAATTATATC